>APFE031576164.1:0-21920 GCA_000404065.3 Pinus taeda
GGCATTCAGTATGGTCCAGTTTTGACCATTTCTGAGCAGTTTTTTGTGGAGAACTTCTGGGAGATGATGTAATTAGCTGACCTTGTTCCTTTAGGTAGTGAAGCAACACTTTTAGGGACTTAGGAGCCCTCAATTTATGGACATTTATGAGTGGGGTTGTAGTGCCCAAAAATGTCTATAACAAGAAGGGACCTCATCTCAACCTTGTCTAACTATTGGCATGAATGCACCCTTCATCACCCTTGAATGTGTTAAAATATGAAATCAATCACTCCTTCATTAACTTTCTCCTTGTATCATCTCTCCCTTTCCAATATGTAGCCTTATACAATATACAACTTGCCTTAAGCCTGGAAGTGATCGAGCCTAGAGTTTCTAGAGAATCGCCTTCCCAAGAGGATCCACTTAGCTTATACTGGAATGAGTTGGATTAAGGACAATAATTGTGGAAGTTTCCTAACTTATCATGGCCTTAAGTGTATAAACATTTCCTCCTAGATCTAGGAAAGGCATTTATAATGAGACTCTCTCAGTGGTGAAGGAGGAGAAGGACTTAGTTAGATAACCTTATGTTATATAAATACCACCATACTAGGTCCCCGTTTTCTACATAAATAAAACCGATTTATGTGTGAGACAAGGGAGGCTAAAGAGAAAGGGATCATAGGGTGACTCAACATTGGAAGATATACATATTTGTTAAAATATTCAACTACGTTTAAATTCCACTATGGACAGCTCATTTTATGTATATTATGATTGCATTGAATTCCTCTTTTCAAGAATACCAATATTGACCTAAAGATCACTCAAATCAGATAATGGAAAGTGTACTTATGAAGAAACTCCCACATGAGCATATTTGATAAGGTCAGCCCTAAAGCAAATTGGACACCCTTGGAAGGCTATAAATACAAGTGACTTCAACCTCATTTTGACATCATCATGAGACACTCTTCTATCTTGGTATTTTTGGCTCGCACGGGTTTGAGGCTCGTCTGCGGAGGAATAGGTTCTCTCGAAGATGAAATTACAGGGTCCGAAGCTCACATTTTTATTTTAGGGTTTTAGGCCTCAGTCACAGGCACATGATAGAGATATATCGATGATAGTCTTTTGCTACCAATATCATCCATGCAAGTGAAGCATCCTAGTCGTACACACATCTCACCCTCCATGTGACTAACATTTAGGGTTTCAGAATCTCAGTTGCAGACTGTAGTCGCTCACTTGTAGGCTCCAGAGAATGACTAGAATCTTCCCAGTCACACTCATGACTCCTCCTCTATGAAACCGGGACCTAAATGGTATAATTTTAGTTGCATAAATATTTCACTCAATGAACACAATGTTTGGTAGTTGACTACAGATAGTGGTAGTTCATTACATGCTTCAGAATTAGGATTTTAAGTATAATCATTGTTGGGTTCATTTCATGGATATTATGTAGTTTTTTTTGTTGGATAATTGTATGGTTGAAGAAATGGATTATTTTAATCTCATTTATTGAATCATTCGATGACGATATAATAATAAGAAGAAGAAGAAAGGGTTTTCCCCATAGTGGTTTTTCCCTGGTCTTCGATCAATCTTGGTGTCTCTATGTGTGAATGATTTTCTTCTATTGTTCCTTTATGTTCTTCTACAATGATTATGATGATATTGTTCTTTCTATGTAGTTGCATATGCTGCTAAATAATAATGTAAATCTGAATAATGTTACGATGTTATGGGGTGAGTGTAATGTGCTAATTAAGAAATGCAATTATAAAAGAAAAGAACAATAAATCCCTAAGAAAAATTAACATGGTATCAGATTTGGGTTGAAGAAAAGTCATGGAGATAACCCCTATGAAGATACCTCTAAAGGATGCAAGATGGGATGGTGGAGACCTAAAAATAATTCTAGGGTTTGAAGAAAACCTTAGGAAATTTGTGTATCGTGGTTTTATGGATATTATGAGGTTAGGGTTTGAGAGAAACCTTGACTTATGGAAAATATTTGAGATATGAAATATAGAAACCCTAGCATGGTCAATGTGAATATGCTCAAGCACTTGTGGAAGATTTGATGAAGCCCTAGATGTGATAGTCTCTATTAGGCTTGGTTGTCGATACAATTGGTTGAAATATTGAAGGCAACATTGTTATATGTACAATGGACAGTGATGGATCTTAAAGGTTAGTTCAAGAGGGACATTATCACCTCTCATTGAAGATAATTACTTTTTGATTCATGATGCTTCTTTATGTCTTTACTTTTGTTTAGAATTATTGACTTGATTATTGTATTATTTATACTTCTTGCATGTATATTTGAGTATTTTGATGCTTCTAACTTCTTGATGATAGTTCTTGAGGATAATGGCTAATGCAAGAAGAGAAGAACTAGCATTGGAAAAGGTAAAGAGGCACCTAATGAAAAAGTGCTACTAGCTAAGAAGGTGCACATGTATCTAAACACTACAAGTTATGTATGGTGTTATGTTTGAGCTGTAGTATTGACGACAAGGTAATCCCTAAGGTATTATTAGAATGCCTCCTTCACAAATGGTTCATGCATATGAAAGTGATTTGGGTTTATGGTTATTATGATGAAATGGTGCACTTGGTATTGAAAAAGTATCTTACCTCTTAGACATGATGAATTTCTTGATTCTTAATATTGATCTTTTATATATTGGTATACTTGATGTTTAGCTAACATCTATAATTTTAAATATATTGATCCCATAAAGAATGCTAGCACCTTGATTCTAACAAACAATAACTTGATACAATTGATCATTTTTGTAAAAAACATGGTATCCATGATGATAGAAGTATAACAATGAGATTGATATTCAGGATCTTTTCTTGACCTTGGTTAAGCTTTAATCAACTTTGTAACTATGGCATATGGTAACATTGAATGCCCTTATTGAGTTATGTGACAAAGAAGTAACGTTTTAATCATGCTTCTTGGAGTATACTCCTATTAGTTAACTCTTGATGAAATATTGATGTCATAGATGATGCTAACATGATAGGATCATGATAAATATATAATGTAGTCTGAATTTATAATCTAATAGATCTACTGATGCATGATAGCACTATAAACAAGTTGATGGTATCAATGAAGATGAGTGAAGTGGATTCCCATTCAAAGGGAGAATATCTCCATTCTTACTCCCATTATATGTATATTCTTTATTGTTGAATTAATATTAATGGACATGATGGAAAAATATCTAACATTGTTGATCTGCAACAAATTTTTGATCTGAGAAGAGAGATTTTTCCCTTACTTTAAGCCTCAGTCACACAGAAGCAATATTACATGTGCAATTGTAGCCTCTCAACCACATGAATGTAAGGCGAATGGTGTGATTCTTGTCTCCCAACTGCACAGAATAAGGTCTATGCATGTGATTATGCCCACAGGACACAAAAATGAAGTTTTGTGCATGAAATCAGATGTTCACCTAAAGGATGTCAGTCCTACAGACATGAAGCAGACAACAAAAAGTTCTATGAGCAGGGAAGTTTGAATGTTTACTATAATATGAATATGTAGATTAAACTTGTGTTTGAAGGTGACTAGGATATGCATATAGATATGTCATTATGATTTAACCATTGAAGTTTGTGTTGCAAGAGTTGTACTAGATTTGGTTGATTGATATAGATGAGCAATGCTTGGAGTTTTGACATGATAATGACTTAGAACTTTGACTTGATGATTGAGATATGTTCTGGACTATAGATCTCGCTATGATAGTAAATTTTGGATTTGACCTGATGACTAATGATTTGATTTGATGATTGATTATTTTCCTTGATAAGTATGCCATATGGGCATAGTGACTTTAAGTGACTAATATTGGTCTTCATTAATGGTTTTGTATTGGCCTCCTTATTCTTAGCACACTAGTTGAAGTAGTGACAATTGTTATTCAGTGTGAAGTAATCTCACTATAAATGGATGGAATCTATTCTTAGTATACACATTTTCATCTAGTGACTTATATTATGATCATGAGGATGACTTGATGAAGCTTGGTTTGATAATTAAATAACAAATTGTTGGCATGATAATATACGAAGTTGTGACTCGATGAGAGACTTACCTATAACTTGGTCTAAAGAATCTGATATTTTGATATTAGTTCTGGTCTGGCATCTAAACTTTGATAAGTTGACTTCGTTGATTTGCTTGTACAATATTGATTTATGTAAGACTGAACATATTGGTTTGGTAAAGTGTTATGTTTGCAAAGAACATTGTATGAATAAACCTTCACGATCTTGACGTGTTTGCATTGAGATTTATCTGGTGAAGCCAAGATGTTGTGTTGATCCAAACCACTACTTCAAAAATGGTCCAAGGTATGAATTTGGTTTTGGTTTTATATGCTGACAGTATACTATTGATAGGTAATGAGCCTTAAAGGTCTAAGTAAAATGGATATGGATTCTAAAGCTCAAAATAATGAATTATGGCATGATGAACCAATTTCTGAAGTTATGAAAAGAAAATCTATATTGCGAAGCTATTGAAGAAGTGTTGGAAAGTGGAAATACAAGTCCTTGGAAACTCCAATTGAATTTCAAGAAGTTGTGAAGAGATAGTGTTGAAATCAACTTGGAAATCGATAGTTTATTAAAGCATTGATGTTCTAATTGAAGACCCATTGTATACATATATGTTGTTCATAGAACCTTAGTTGGTTCATGATTGAGCCGCTTCATACACATAGAGTTTCCATTGAGCACCCTTCGATATATTTTCATGGAATGATTTTTTTTTTTTGGACTAAGACATTCTTCTTATAATATATGACTTCATGAATGTACTGATGTTGTTTGGGATAATTGTGGATGAGATAAGAAAATTTGGGTGTTGCCTTAGTATGAGATATGTCATGATGTTTTTAATGAGAATTTTGTAGCTTTACGCATGATCGAGGTTGAGTACGATGGTTGCTAGCATAAATAACTATGAGGCAAGATGAAGAATATTTTTGGAGAGTTGTTTGAGAAATTTTTGGATATGACATTCCATACATTATGATGACAAAGAGTGGGATCTAATTGGTAGAGAATCCTTTAGTTTTTAACCCTGTACAGAAATTACCTGCATATGAATTCTAAAAACAGAAAATAAAAAATGGCAAGAATATAAAACAAATACACAAAGATTTTCCCCTAAATCCAAAAACTGGGACTACCAAATTGATTTTTCATTATGTTCCTTTCAATGTTATAGTACATATATATACATGTTGAAGCACTCATAAACCCAATCCATTAAACATGGATTATAACATAATCATAGTTCCTTTGACGGATCTACAAAATACCATGGGTAAAAAACCATCATGCCCAAAATCATGTGCAAAAATCATGCACAAAACCATAGGTAGGTCTGCCCACCTAATATAGGGTCCAAAAAACAAATTCCCAAGGCGTTGTTGCCCCCCTCGTATGAAACTAGTCATGGAAAGAATATAGCATACACCCAACATTCTCCCACTTGTTGTTTTCTTTTCCACATAGGGGGTCACATGAGAGCTTAGTCATTGATCCAACCCTGCAATGCCCATTGTTTCTCTACACCAAGAAAACTTCTCAGTGCTCACATATTTTGTCAATGCATCTGCAACATTCTTCAAAGTGTCCACCTTTACCAACAACACCTTTTTGTCTACAACCATATCCCTCACAAAGTGATATTGAACATCAATGTGCTTTGTCTTTAAATTATAAGCAAGGTTCTTTGCCAAGAAAATTTCACTTTGGTTGTCATGGTCTATCCTTATATATCATTGTTCTAATCCCATACTTGAGCACAATATTTACAACCAAATTTCTTCGTTGATTGCATGAGTGGTTTCCATGTATTTTTCCTTTGTATTTGAAAGTTCCACTACAGACTGTCTCTTGCTCATCTAGATGACTACACCTCCAAATAGGTTAAACACGTACCCACTTGTATATCTTCTCCAATCTAGATCTCCATCCCATTCTGTGTCAACAAAACCACGGATGTCCAAAAATCTATCCAACCATGGTCTTCCTTGGTAGTACAAACCATAATCACTAGTGCCATGCAAATATTTGAAAACCTACTTCATTGTTGTCCAATGCTCCTTCCCTGGTTTTGAAATAAACCTGCTCAATACTCCCACTGCATGCGCAATGTCTAGTTTAGTATAGACCATTTCATACATGAAGCTACTGACTGTAGTTTCATATGGAATACGGGACGTGTCCTCTTCCTCTTCTTGTGCCTTGGGACATTGTTCAAAAGATAACTTTACACCTATAGGAATAGGAACCTTCACCCATTTACTATCTTGCATATTAAAACTATGCAGTATTGTCTTGACATAATTCCTCTGGTTTAACTAGAGCTTCCTATTTTCCCGATCTCATTTAATTTGTTGGAAATAATACTAAGAGCAGGGGTGAATCAGTATTAGCAAATCAACAATTTTTAATTTCCATAATCAGATTCATATACGCTACTTCAGATAGGGGAACTCGCTTGTACACGCAACTGTGTTTAATGAAACTAGCGTATATCCAACAAACTTATGATTCAGTTAATTCATCATATGTGGATCTTTAATCAGTGCATCATAACTTTAGTAACCATATAAACAGTAGCTAGGTGAAGTAAAAATAGAACAAATCATCACACATAAGAAACGCACATGAACACCAAGATATAAGGTGGAAACCCAATGTGAGTGAAAACCACCTACTGCAATCGTCTCTGTCTTCTTTTAATAATAAGAATATTATGTTTACAATTTTTGTACTGGTGCAGTCTTATACCAGTACACAAGCTTCTACCTACAGAAGGCTATAACCTTCTCTCGTTCTCTAGCTTCTACTAGAAGGGAGCTACATCCCCCTAGCTCTTGTACTAGCTGATATAGTACGTAGGTGCCGGCCTACAGAAGGCTACAACCTTCTCATTTCTTCCAAGGACCACGTTCCATAAATTTTCAGACTAGATCCATCAAAAACATCATTCAATCATCAAATATATCTACATCAACCAATTTCCTTCTGAACCAACCACAACTGAATCAATCAATCACTCCATCAATCTGATCATGTTTTCACCAGAATACAGTAACCAGAACCTAAGCTAGAAACCAGAACACTGAAACAACAAACAGAAGCAACTAAAACATATTTTATAAGGTATACGCTACTTACATGTGTCGAACTTGTGTGCATACGTGCTTTACTCAAGGTGAACCTACGTACAGATCTGAAAATTATGTATATGTTGTTTTGATATGCAGAACCGGCGTGTATACGCACCTTTTCTAAAGTGAACTTGCGTATAGATCTGTAAATGATGGTTTAAATATTACAACAATTCCAAACTTCAGCCATACCCAGATCATCATATTTACAGACTTACAACATGCACCAATTATTCAGATAAATGATCAAGCCACATAGAGATAATTCACTTCAAGCCTTAAGATCCTGATACATCATTAGATCTTATTCTTCATCAAGTGCTAAGGTTCATCCTTGGTTCATATCTAGAAATGCACCATAACCCAATAACTTGCATACTAGATCTCACTCTTCATCAGATATTCAATGCTTAAGTGACTTGGCCTAATGATCTTCTCCTCCTTTTATAGTTTTAGGCCTTTCTCAATACCATGGACCAAAACCACTTAGGACCAATACCTTGGATCAAATACCTAGGGTCAATACCTTGGATCAAATACCTAGGGTCAATACCTTGGATCAAATACCATGGACCAATACCATGGATCAAAATACCATGGACCAAATACTTCAAACCAAAACTTAGTTTTCCAAGGTATACGTGCTTTCCTTTCTGTGAAAGTGTGTGTGTACGTTATATGCTCCTTTTGTTCTGTTAACCTACGTGTATACGTGGCTTTGTCAATGGTGAACCCGCATATACCTCTCTTTCTTCATTTTGTGAGTCTGATCTGTAACTCTATGCTATTAACCTATAGTACTGTGATCTGTCATCTGAATGAGTTGCTTTCTAAACTGATTCCTTGAAGCTACCCTGCATTTCATCACATCTGTAAACACTACTGTCATGCATTCTATCACATCTAGTATCTCTTATGTAGTTCATCTAATTACCATATACAAGTGACTTGTTCTGCTATAAGTGGGTTGCCATCAAGTACAACACATACATCATAATGCCAACAATCTCCCCCTTTGGACTTGATGGCAACAATGACCACACCAAGTCACTCTCCCCCTTTGACATCAAGGGCAAAGGGTGGACCAAGATATTCTCTCCCTTTGATATGCATTATGCTATCCATACTCCCCCTGAGTACATGCTAAAATCTCTGATTGAGCTCCCCCTTTGTACATGCTGAGATGCACTAAACCATCCATGCTCCCCCTGAGCATATGCAGAGTCTGCAAAACTATTTTCTACAAGAATAACATGACTCTATAACTTAACTAAGTGAGTATGACCTTCCTATCACCAATGAATCATACATACATCAATCTCCCAACCAAGTGGTGATATACCAAATTTGAATTATCCACCCAACCAAGTGGGGATATAACAAATGTTTATACATGACTGAAATAGAAATTATTACATCATCCTTCCCATGCATAGTGGGGTTACAAATTGCATCATATGACTCATGACATTTATACCAAAGACCTAAACAATACTATGATAATCATTAGCAACTATCATACACCATATATGATCTGCACCATAAGCATCTGTCAACAGCATTAGGATCAACAGCTTGTACATTTCCATCATCAAAAGAATCACTTGAATCAAAACAATTATGTGGATTAAGTAATATAAGCATCTTCAAGTACCAAGAGCTTCTAACATAATGCCAACGATGCATTATTTGAAGCATATTCTCCCCCTGAACCTGTTCCATCTGTTCACTGTCAGATCTGATCATGCATATATCAACAAGAAGTATCAAGGCATCATCATCAATAAGATATACATCAAGTTAACTTGTGAGGGTTAAAAGCACTTCTAAATAAAATCTTATGAGTACCAACACATTTCCACACATCATCAACAAATTGTAACCATCATCAAACAGAGCAGATAATTGACTGGACCATATCAGACCCCTTTTCCTGAGTCTATCCCACTACTTTTCCTCAAACTAACATATACGTGGTTGTGCATCTTCGAACTCGCGTATATACGTGACTCGTCTTCATGAAACTTGTGTATGAGATTTAGAACACTGAGGTTTCACACTTTCAGCTCCCCATGAGTCTATTATGTTTGTACATTGTGCCATGCCACATTTTTCTGATTGTACTTCCTTCTTCTTCCATATCTTCGACTGTGATGATGTTTTCACCTTTTGGTATGGTACCCAAAATCTTCTCCTACATTCCTTTGCTATATTTCCAATCTTGTTACATGCATAACATCTTACATGTTTCATATTCCTTCTATAGCAGTCAATGGCTTTGTGACCAAACATATTGCAAGAAAAACAATATCCCTTAAAGTACCTGGAAGCTGATGATCTTTCTGTGTGACTGCCTTGAACCATTCTACTTCTACATCTCGCTGCAACATGTCCAAAGTTATGACATATAAACATTTAACATTATTCATTTGAGGAAATAACCAAGTACCACTTCCACAGTTAGGAGTAAATTATTTTCTTTGAAGACTTTCTTTCCTTGGTTGTTGATGGGGTTGACCTCTCATCTCCTTGTTGAGCATTTCAAATTTTGCATTAGAGTTCCTTGCCTCACATTGTGAGCTAGATTCACCTTCAACAGATTCATGAAAACCAAGACCAATAATGATGGTAGGAGACCTTTGACTACTAAGAATATTATCCAAAATCTTAGTACTATCATGAAATCGTAACAGTTTATCCTTTTCTTCTAATTTACCTTTTAAGATATTTACCTCAACCTGATGTTGTTCTTCCTTTTCCAGATATTGCTTCTTCAATATTGCTTCAGTCCTTCTTCAATCTTCCACTTGTTGCCTTAATTTGAGAATCTCATTTTCTTTCTCTTCATCTACTTGAGGTAGTTCTTCATTCTGCTTATTTTCAAGGTCTTCTTTTAGAGAGAGGATCCTAGCTACATAGTAATTCTGATCATTTGTTTCATTTCTTAATGATATCACTTCATCCTGTAGTTGTTCCCTTACTTTGTTTCCTTCCTCTAGCTGAGCTTTTAATCTGGTAACTTCTTCTTTGAAGGCACACTCCCTTTTGTTAAATAGATATTGTTGATCTCTGATTTTATCTGATGCTTCATTTGCTTGTTCATCCTCAATCTGAAGGGATTTGGAATCTGAATACTTGCTTCCACCTAATGGCCGGTTGTCTCTCCTGCAATCATTGTTCCTTTGAGTTGTGTTCTTCTTCTGAGGTGCTTTCTTCTTTAACTTCTTTCCCATTATTTCTATGGATCTCCTTCAAGCGATCAAGCTTCTTCTGAAGGACCTGCTCTAATACCACTTGTTGGAAATAACACTGAGAGGGGGGGTGAATTATCATGAACAAATCAACAATTTTTCATTTCCATAATCAGATTCATATACACTACTTCAGATAGGGGAACTCGCGTGTACACACAACTGTGTTTAATGAAACTAGCGTATATCCAACAAACTTATGATTCAATTAATTCATCATATGTGGATCTTTAATTAGTGCATCAGAACTTCATTAACCATATAAACAGTAACCAAGTGCAATTAAAACAAAACAGATCATCACACATAAGAAACACACATGAACACCAAGATATAAGGTGGAAACCCAATGTGGGTGAAAACCACCTATTGCAATCGTCTTTGTCTTCTTTTAATAATAAGAATATTCTATTTACAATTTTTGTACTAGTGTAGTCTTATACCAGTATGCAGGCTTCTACCTACAAAAGGCTACAACCTTCTCTCATTCTCCAGCTTCTACTGGAAGGGAGATACAACCCCCTAGCTCTTGTACTAGTTGATATAGTATGTAGGTGTCGGCCTACAAAAGGCTACAACCTTCTCTTTTCTTCCAGGGACCACGTTTCATAAATTTTTAGACTGAATCCATCAACAGCATCATTCAATCATCAAATATATCTGCATCAACCAATTTCCTTCTGAACCAACCACAACCGAATCAATCAATCTGATCATGCTGTCACCAGAATACAGTACACAAAACCTAAGCTAGAACCCAGAACATTGCAACAGGAAACAAAAGCAACTAAAACATATTTTATAAGGTATACACTACTTCCATGTGTCAAACCTGCATGCATACACACTTTACTCAAGGTGAACCTGCGTACAGATCTGCAAATGATATATACGTTGTTTTGATATGCAGAACCAACATGTATACGTGCCTTTTCTAAAGTGAACCTACATATAGATCTGTAAATGATGATTTAAATATTACAATAATTCCAAACTTCAGTCATACCCAGATCATCATATTTACAAACTTACAACATGCACCAGTTATTCAGATAAATGATCAAACCACATAAATATAATTCACTTCAAGCCTTAAGATCCTTATACATCATTAGATCTTATCCTTCATCAAGTGCTAAGGTTTATCCTCGGTTCAGATCCAGCAATGCACCATAAACCAATAACCTACGTAATAGATCTCACTCTTCATCAGATTTTCAATGCTTGAGTTACTTGGCCTAATGATCTTCTCCTCCTTTTATAGTTTTAGGCCTTTCTCAATACCATGGACCAAAACCACTTAGGACCAATACCTTGGATCAAATATCTAGGCCAATACCTTGGATCAAATACCATGGACCAATACTATGGATCAAAATACCATGGACCAAATACTTCGGACAATAACTTAGTTTCCAAGGTATACATGCTTTCCTTTCTATGAAAGTGCATGTGTACATTATACACTCGTTTTGTTCTATTAACTTACATGTATACACAGCTTGGTCAAGGGTGAACCTGCGTATAACTCTCTTTCTTCATTCTGTGAGTTTGATCTATAACTCTATGCTGTTAACTTGTAGTACTGTGATCTGTCATCTGAATGAGTTTCTTTCTGAACTGATTCCTTGAATTTGCCCTGCATTTCATCACATTTGTAAACACTACTGTCATGCATTCTATCACATCTGATATCTCTTCTATAGTTCATCTAGTTACCATATACAAGTGATTTGTTCTGATATAAGTGGGTTTCCATCAAGTACAACACATACATCATAACACATACATCATAATGCCAAGATAATTTCAATGCCGATAATATATTTTGCAGTACCAAGATCCTTCATGTCGAATTTGGAGGACAATTGGGTCTTCAAATCTTGGATAATTTCTTTTTCATTTCCAATCATGAACATATCAACTGTGGTCAAATTACACTTTGGAAATCTCATTTTATGGATATGATTATTTCATTGGATCCCTCTTTTCAAGAAGGCCAAAATCAACCTAAATATCACTCAAATCAGATAAGGGAAAGTGTACTTATGAAGAAAATCCCACATGTGCATATTTGATAAGGTCGACCCCAAAGAAAATTGAACACTCTTGGAAGGCTATAAATACAAGTGACCTCAACCCCATTTGGACATCATTACGAGACAATCTTTTATCTTTGTCTTTTTTGGCTCACATAGGTCTAAGGCTCGTCCGTGGAGGAACAAGTTTGCTAGAAGATGAAATTGCAAGGTCTGAAACTCGCAATTCTATTTTAGGGTTTTGGGCCTTAGTTGTAGGCATAGGATAGAGAGATATTGACTACAATCGCTCACTATCAAGCTCATATTTGTGACCAAAGCATCCAAATTTCATGCATAAATATTCCTCCATGCAACCGACATTTAGGGTTTCATAATCTCAGTTGAAGACAACAATCGCTCGTTTGTAGGCTCCAGAGAGTGACTAGAAGCTTCCCAATCACACTCATGACTCCTCCTCCATGTGACTAGGACCTAAATTATGGAATTTTAGCTGTCCAAATATTTTTCTTAGTGACCTTAGTGTTTGGTAGTTGATCACAGATAGTGACAGTTCATTATAAACTTCAGAATCAGGATTTTGAGTATAATTATTGTTGGGTTCATTTCATGGATATTGTGTAGTTGTTTTTTCTGAATAATTGTATGGTTGAAGATATGGATTATTGTACTCTCATTTACTGAATCACTCAATCACGATCTAATAGGTAGAATAATTTGAAAGGGTTTCCCCATAATGGGTTTTTCCCTAGTCTTCGACCAATCTTGGTGTCTCTACGTGTGAATGTTTTTCTTCTATTGTTCCTTTATATTTTGCTGCATTGATGATTATGATATTGTTATTTCTATATAGTTGCATATTTTTTTGAATAAAAAGTAAATCTAAATAATGTTACGATGTTATGGGATGAATGTAATGTGCTAATGAAGAAATGCAATTATCAAAGCAAAGAACAATATAGCCCTAAGAAAAATTAACATTATTGATTGTATTATTATTTTATATGAATGTAAAGTTGGTTTTGTCTCTACATTAATGATGTTATGAGATTTTTTTACATATATGATTATATCTACTTTGTATTCTAACATTAATTTTTGGAAGGGAAAAGCATCGTATTTGTTTGGTTGTGTATGTTTGCAGGTGTTGGGACTACGGATTTGGATCAAGATCTCTGGCCAAGAGCGAGGATTCTAGATATTACAACAAGCTTGTTATCTTCATCAACATAAATAGAGTGTAAGGTACATCTCTACCTTAGCCATTTCTATTCCATGTAAAGGATTGATTTCCACTTGATCTAGGAATTAGTTTCATTTATCTTTCCCAGTGTATGGAAGATCTTGAGGCATGATCTATAAGGGAAATAGTCCCTTTGTTATGACCATAAATCATACAAACAAAATTGGTGACTTTACTAGAGAGAAGTCCCTAGTGATTGAATTCTTCTTCTCTATTCTATATCTCTTGAATCATTTGTTTCTAAGTGATTTATTGCAAATTACGAGCTCCTTTTGGTTTGTTTCATCCTAGATCCATAGCCTAGGACTTAGATATAAGTCTCTTTAATCTTAAAAACCATATCAACTTGGTCACTCCTAATAAATTAATTGAAGGAAAACCTTATCTTGTGGTCGCTCCCTACAAGTGTTCCTGGGGGTGACTTTTATACACCTTACCTTCTTTTGTAGGAGTGGTTGAGCCTATAGGGTGCACATAAATGGGTTGTAGAGTGCAAGAAACATTCTTTTTTTGCAAACAAAATTCCAAGTTTTTCTTGGGAGCCCTAAGGAATCTATTATTTATAAATTTACCCATAGGAAATTATTTTTTGATGCAATTTTTCATTATTCTTATCATGCTATAGAGAGGAAAAAGAAAAACTACACTTTGTGATGGTAGCTGTTGAAGGCCTTTTTTAGTGAGATGTGATAAGATTTTTTATATTTTGAGCTTGGATGTTTTTTACTTGACTATGGAAGGGTTATATATATTTGGGATCTAATATGCAACTAGTTTTTAATAAGAAGTTTGATCTGATCTTCACTTCTCCCTAGATTGTGTGAGATGTTTTCCATTGATTACCTTGTTTGGTGATAGATCTCCTTATCATTGTTATGATATTGTGAGGTTGATTTGATCTAACTGGGTTGAATCTATGTTCTTCTAATTTGGAATAATGTAAATAAAACCAAGTATGTAATTTTAGGTCTTGATCCCTTGTCTACGATTTGTGATTGTTTCCCTTGTAGGTCATTGTAGGTGTAGTTTTCCAGCTACCTGCATTGAGTTACATATTGAAACTTTCTTTCTATTTTGTATGAGATTGTTGTTTGTCTAGTTTGATAAGCCATAGTTCACATATTTTTCTTTCATAGTTTCATGCTTTTTAGTGTTTTTTGGTCTTTTTATTTTGTGTCTAAGAGTGTTTTATTTTATTTGTAATTTGTTTAGTGAATTTGTTTCTTATGAAAATTTTGTGAATATCGAGAGATTATTGAGAGAGGTTGTGATGGTTTATTTGCCCCTCATAAAAGAGAACTCTCTACCCTTCCTTTAGCTAGTTTTCATTGAATTGGGAAAGCCATAATTCTTCAAATAAATTGCATATTGGATTGGTTTTGAGTTTCTTACACACCATCTCAGTTGCACTCTATACCCTTGAGTAAAAAAAAAAACATAAAATAAAGAGCTAATAAAAGAAATCTATACTTTTTAGTTATAGCACACCAAATATAGCTTAGGGGTATACAACCTTGAAATTGGTTTGGAGAGGACACTCTTCAAGGTTAAAAATTCAACTAATTTCACTAGACAGTGAATCCATTATCACATTAGACACTTTCAGGAAAGCTCCTCTTACATGGGATTTAAGCACATGACCATGGGAAATTGTGGAATGACATCCCCACTCCATTACTACTAGTGTGTTTTAGACTGTGCACATGAATGGGGATATTTTTTAGAAGTGTACGAATTTCTTTGAGAACTCTTAGGAAGTTTTAGGATTAGTTACCCTACATATGCATATGGTCTAGATCACATGTGTCTTGCTGGTTGTTTGGTTGTGAGGTGGTAACCTTAGTGGCCTATCTTTAAAGGCTCTAACCTAAGTGAGTGTGGGTGGGAAGTTCCCATAGTACCCGTGGTAGACATTAATCACAATATCAATTCTCTTGGGGTGGATTCTCAACTCTATTGAGGCCACTTTTGCCAAGAAAGGTTGGTATAGTGAGGTTTCAGTAATTGCTTCTTATTCCTTCATTAGTCTAACATCCTTGGGGACTTTTACATATCCCAGTGTTTTTTATAGTGCATGATATTTTTTACGAGTCTACTTGTCCATAGGGGTGTATTAATTATTAAATTAATCAAACTTATATATTCACCATGGATTACCGAATTATCCATTGATCTCGATGATTAAGAAAACTTTCTCCCAAAATGGAGGTTTGATCAGAAGGCTTAGGTCAAACCATATTTGGAGGCTTATCTTTGGGTAAAAGGGGGATGAAAAAGTCATCCTTGAAGTAGAAAAAAATTTCCAACACCACACATCAAACCACCTTTAACTAATCCTCGCGACCTTGTACTTGTACAAGTGAGTTCATGTTTCCCTGAACATTTTTCCTTGTTCTCTCACTAAATATTGCATCCACCATGGGAGAGATGGGACCTTCATCACCATCTACATATAGAGTTTCATTTATGATGTCTTCATTGCCATTTATTAGTGTAATAGGATACACCCCTTTTATTTCAATAATGCCTTTTTCCATGCTTTAGGGCATACCACCAATTACTTCTATAACCCAAAGTAGTTTTCAAGTATATTTATATCCCTCCCTCCTATGAGAATTTTCTTTGATATAAAGGAAAGGTGGAGTAAACCTACAAGAGCTAGGTGGTTTCCATATAGTTCTTATATCCATATAGTCATGATCTCTAACATGGGACAACCTTCTTTATGAAATCTTCCTTGGGGGTCTACACCTATTCTTAGTCAATCTGGGGGCAATGATGTTTTCAAAGGAACATATAATCCATGGAATAGTTTTTTTAGAAGAATGACCTTCCTTGAAGGTTTCAATGCCTTTGGATTGTCTAACTTATCAAGGGAAATATCCCCACTAGTGCCACTATGTCTATGAGTCTTCCTACTTATGGTGGTGGTTTCACAACAGGAGGCCATCCTTATAGTGTTGGGTATAATACATTAGAAACCATTCTTTTGGGAGTTTCTTTGTTCCTTGGGGAAATAACTAGGGTAATTTTGAGGTAAAAATGGGCCTAAAAAATGTACTAACAAAATTAAATTGAAGAGGACCAATAGGATTCAAGATGATGATGTCATCGCCAGGGGTAAATGTTTTAGAAGGAAAAGAAGAAATTGCCTTTTTAAATTATATTTTTGGCTTTTCTTATAGGTTTACTCAAATTTCACATATAGACACCCATTGGATGTAGAATTAAATTTCACATCCAATGAGTACCCACTCTGCATACTTATGAGTAGACCCACATAAAAAAAAAATGAAAATACATCCAAAAGCATGTACTTTTCATATATTTTCATTTTTTAATATGGGTCTATCATAATTATGTAGAGTGGGTACTCTTTGGATGTGGAATTTCATTCCACATACAACGAGTGTCTACACTTGAAATTTGAGTAAATTTGTAAGGAGACAAGCCAAAAATACAATTAAAAAGTAGTTTACTTTCTTTTTCTTTAAAAATTCATAAATAATTTTATTATTTTCTTTAGGAGGCCCATTTTAGACCTCAAATTGCCCTAATGTTTCTTGGGGGAAATAATCCTTCACTTTGACAACTAGTCCAAGGATCCTATGCCCTTGGTCTAGTAATCCTTTTGGTTAGTATCCTCCTTCTGAAAACTATGCAATGGGGGGACCAGAAGGTCCATCTAGGGGTCCATATTTATTGTTAGACCCATTCAACCAACACCAAATTCCTTTTCTAACATCACTCAAATTGCTATATTTGGATAAACTGACTAATGATCCCTTATGTCACGACCCTTGGTGGCCTCCAATGCCTATTAAAATTCCTTCTTAATATTTCAAAATTCAATGAAAATCCAAGAGAGAACCCAACTACCATATCACCAGCTACCATTTTTTGGTGCTCTTCAAATTTTAGTGTTGTAACATTAATGGTTTTTGTGTGAATTATAGTGCTTTATGGTTTGTCTATTTATTTAAACAAATATTTTTTTTAAATAAAAAGGGTATATTTTCCACTTTGTCATCCATTTTTAATCTTTTCACAACTTTGGGAGTGCATCATTGAAGTTTGTTTTGATCGATGACAAAAAAGCTATATTGGGACCCCTCAAGTGTTCAACAGTTAATGAGGGGGGATCTCAAGTAGTACCCGAGTGGTGCCATTTTTTTTAAATAAAAGGTTTATGTGCAATTGAATTAGGCCATGTCTCGACAGTTAGGATAACCATTAAATGGAAAAAATGGTTTATTTCTCTCATTATTATTGATGTGTTTTGTAGTTTGTCTCTAGAAAACCGCTTAACATCCTACCAAGCCTACACAAATGACTACAATTGGTTATTGGGTAAACCTTAAAGTCCTACCTTATTTATTTTTATTTAAAATGAAGATTAAAGAGACAAAGCCCCAAATTCCAAACTCTTCCTATACTATTAATTTTGAATATTTTCCATTGATAGAGAGAGAAGTGGATTCACATGAAACCTATTGTGAATTCAACGTCAATGAGCTTAGGGAGTGGACTTTCCAATGTTTTAAAGATCAACAATATGTTGCCTTGACTTGGGAGTTTTATTTGGCACATTTTTATCATTCCCCAAACATATCCTTACCCAAAATTTATTTCTTGTTGTATTGGACATTACCTTTCCTGTAAACAAGCTATTATATCTAAAAATGGAGCCATCATGTTTTATATTAACCCTGCGATTATTCAAGAAATGTTTAAAATAGTAATTCCAAATAAAACTTAACCTATGGATGAAGATTTATCGAGTCAATTTTATAACAAGTTAACCTTTGAAGAAAAAGATATTGTCCTAGATTATTTCTTGCCTATGAACTCTAAATTACCAGATAATTTCCCTCCTTACCCCAAAAGCATATTCTTGAAATTTCAAGGCAGATTATATCAATGTTATGCTATTTACTAAGATATGATGATGACCAAATTGTAGATGATATTGTATTAACATTTTAACTTCCCTTTCATTGGCCAAAAAGTGTTTTTTTAGGTTCCACTTCAGTTAGTACTTGGTTGATGTCATCAATGTTTAGTTAGCCCATTATGTTCTCACTAAGTCTTTTAGTTACTAGTCAACTCTTGTATATTTTGTCTATATTTTTATATGGATAAATTTTCAAATATTCATTTTTCATACTCAAGAACAGAATGGAAATGTTAACTCTATAATTCATTTGATTCCAATGGTGAGAAAGCATTCCTAGAATTTGGGTTTTTCTTGTTAATTTTCTACGATTTTGTGTTGTTACAATCACTTTAGCCTAATCTTATCTTCAATTACCAATCAAATTTATTTTTTCAACGATAAATAACAATTGTAGATAAAACAATAAATAACATAGTTACCGATCAAACGAGAAAATTACCAATTAACCTTTTTTTGATGTAGCAAAAAATCACCCGATTTTGAAAAGTGGTGATAAGAATATATGTTATTTTTTTAGCATATTTTTGGCACTTTAAATATTCTATGTATCAAGTAGGAACATTTTTTTAAATGTGAGTGATTTTCATGATGATTTTAAAAAGTGTTGATGTAGCATCAACCCCTTTTTTAGAGGGTTTATTTTTGTCACTTTAAATTTTCTAATGTCTTCTTCTTCCCTAAGATATTTATTTTTAAGTGTATTTATGTATTTGTTTTTTTAATTTTTCTTTTCAAATATTTTGAAATGAATCTTATTTTTTGACATAGTAAAAAATAAAAATAAAAGGATAAATATTTTAAAGTTGGTATTTTATATATGTTTATGTAATGTTTAATAATTCAATGCACAAAAAATAATTGTCACTAAAAAACAAAAAATTTTAAACATTGACAAAATAGATTTTCCAAATTATAAATATGATGAAAAAATACACAAAAATACACATTTTGAGATTTTTTGTCAAAAATGGCATATCAAATAAACAATTTTTATGGGAAAATCCTAACAAAAAAGCTTTAAAAAAATACCATTTTTTATGAATTTTATATCATCGTTTTTTACAAAAAAATAAATAAAAATTATTCAACTGATCGATCAATCAAAGCAGCACACACCTATTAGTTCATAGTTTGAGTAAGCCATCATTATAGTAAACCAAGTTGCTACACCATGCAGAGGAAAGCACGACAATTTTCACATCTCCTGGATTCGATTCGAGTGGGCGAAAAAGAAAAAAAAAAAGCAGAAAAGAAATGTTTGATTTCCCTTTTCATGTTGACTGGGAACGAATGTCCCAAAAGAATAGATATGAATATATTTTAGCTCTTCTCCAGAGACCTGCTGATTATCCATGTGGATGGGAACTTAATCCTAGAAAGAATGAGAAGGACCTGCTTCCTCAGAGAATTTCATTCTCTTCGGCAAGATGGAAGAGAAATGGGGAAAGGAAGGGAGCTCTTGGTTCTCTTCCTTCCCCCTTCAACCCCCTTCCTTTCATTAATGGTATGGTAGGCACAGACAAGAGGCTCTTTGAGCCGATGGCTAGCTCTCAGAGAAATTTCATTCTCTTCGAGCTGGTTCTCTTTTTTGGAAGCAAAAAAAAAGAGAACCAAACCTTGCTCTCAGAGCATTTCATGCTCTTTGAGCTGGATAAAACTAATGAATATCTCTCAAAATTGAGCTTGATTTGCAAACATAACTTAAAGTTCATCAGCAATATTTTATGCTTCAGTTTCCTCATTTTTCGTTTCTAATTGATCTTTCATGTCTACAAATCTCCCAAAGTGTCATTTTCTAATCATTCCATATAACGGTGGTTGAGGTTCCTTTGCCTTTTTTTCCACACATGATTCCTTAAAATCTCCTTTCCTCAAACCAACTTCTTGCATTGCATTTGGAAGAAACTGAAGAGAATTAATTCTTTGTTGAATAAAATTACATTGTAGTGGGTCTTTTCCAATGGCAATGTAATTTCTTCCTTTTTGTAGACAACATGCTAGTGTTGTACCTAATCATTAAGCACAAAAGAAATAAGCAAGTAAATTAGTATAAATACATAAAAAATAAATAAAATATTAAAATTCAATTTTATATAATAAAACTTACTTGAACTTGAAAATAAATCAAAATCTTGATCTCCTTCATTTGAACATAAAACTATAATATAGTTAATCAATGTTTCTTTTTTTATAAATGTTAACTATCTCTCCTTTTGCATCTTTACCCTCCTACGTTAACATTCTTACAACAACATCTTGAACCGATACTTGGCTATGACTCTTTCCATCTACTCGATTTAGAAGAATAAACTTATAGCTATCATATTTTGTCAAACATTCAACATGGATGAACTCACAATCACTTATAATTGGTTGATCTCCAAAAGAAATAAGTGTTGAAATATGGCAACAAGAATATTCCAATTTAATTTGTCCTTGAATTAAATTGTGAATTAAAATCAAATTTATACTTAACAGCTACTTGGAAATAATTAATTAATTTATTTTAAATTAATTAATTGGAGAAATTCAAGTTAGAAGTATTTCTGAAGTCATGCAAGAGTTATCCCTTAAATTAAGGAGATAAGATTGAGTCATATTTGAGTTGTAATTAGTTAACTCAGTTTACTGAGTTAAGTCTAGTTAAATCACTTCCAAACTATTTGAGGAACTAATAGTGAGTTAACAGTTAGTTGATGCATTAATGCACTCAACTAGTGCTACTCCAGTTAATTGAAGATTCCCTCATCAGAAAATCATGCATGTCTATTATGAGAAAGACCCAGTTGAGATTCATGTTCAAGGATAGTGTACTATTAGTTGCATGTGTTTTCTGATGGAGAAAACGCATGCATGCAATCAAGGATCTATCCTTGAGGATTGCGCAATTTTGAAGGTTTTGTTTTCCACTTGGTAATAGGAAAATCATCCACAAGGAACAACACAAGGAAATAGGAGCTTGGAGGGTAGAGAGGAAGGCTAGAGAGAAGCCAAGAATGCATGTGAGCATCTGTGAGGATTGTACTAAGAGCTAGCTAGCTATGAGAGCGAAGGCTTTGTGTAATTCCTATGTATTTCCACCATGTATGATAATACAATAGTGTGGGGTTTTATCTAAGGATTTCCCCAAAGTATTTTCATGTGTATTATGCCATTGATTCTTCTTCTTCTGGTTATATTGTTCAACTCGATCTTTAAGCTTCCACAAATTGATAGTAGAAG
>APFE031576164.1:22511-35382 GCA_000404065.3 Pinus taeda
GAGATGAGCTTGGCAGTGTGGGAATAACTACTGCCGATGATGATATGGTGAGCCTCGCTCTCCTTGGCCTTCCAAAGAGTTGGAATAGCTACCAGGACTCTGTGAATGGAAGGGAGAAATTACCAAATTGGGAATGACTGTGGTCGGATCTTATGCATGAGGAGATCAGGAGGAGCACACGAGATGGTTCTTCATCCAAGAATGATGATGAAAAAAATCTGGCCTTAGCAAGTAAGGCAATGAAAAGGAAGGGGAAGGTTTCCCATTTTAAATTGAATTCTTCTCATGGAGGGAAGAAGGGTGACATGTCTAAAGTAAGATGCTTTAATTGTCACAATATGGGACATTATGCGACTAATTGCCCATCGAAGAAGTCCAAGAAGGGATCCTCGAAAGGTCAGAAGGTAAGGCATCAGCCTCTTAGTTCAAAATGGTCTTTACCCTCATCACATGCATGGTGTCATCGATGAGGGGTTGTGTCTGGTATCTTGACAGTGGAGCCTCATTCCACATGACCAGTGATAAAAATTTATTCAGTGCCTTAGAGGATAAAGACCTCAAGATGTGCATAGAGATGGGTGACAATGGAAAGTATAGCATTTCAGGAGTGGGCACAGTTGCTTTTCAAAGGGAGCATGGAGCTCCTCTCACCTTGATAGATGTGATGTATGTGCTTGGATTGAAGAAGAACTTGGTATCGGTCATGATGTTGGAGGACAAAGGCTATGATGTTGTCTTCAGTAAAGGAAAGATGTTCCTAAGACACATAGCCACGGGTCAAACCAAGAGGATAGGGATTCGGGTGAAGAATCTCTATAAAATAGAGGTTAATGATTATGAAGCATTGAGTATGAAAGTAGAATTGGTGCAAAGCCAAGATATTGGTGAGTTGTGGCACAGGCGGTTGGGCCATTTGCATCACGGGGATTTGAAGATAATGCAGCAGATATCTACAGGACTTCCCAAAGGTAAACTTGAGCAAGTTGACACATGAAAAGGTTGTACCTTGGGAAAGTACACCAATTCTTCCTTTCATGATCGAAACAGTCGAGGAGAGGATATCTTAGATCAAGTTCATACTGATTTGTGTGGACCATTCTCGACAGCATCCACAGCGAAGCAAAGGTATTATGTGATTTTCATTAATGACTATTCTTGTAAATGCTGGACTTATTTCACGTGGAAGAAGGACCATTCCTTCACAAAGTTTTGTGAGTTCAAAGCTTTGGTCGAGAAAGAGTCAGGGAAGAAGATCAAGGCCTTGAGAAGCGACAATGGTGGAGAATATGTCTCTCAAGAGTTTAAGGACTTCTGTGCAGTTGAAGGAATTAAATGATAGTGGATGGCATCTCATAACCCACAACAGAATGGGGTGGATGAGAGGAAGAATAGAACTATTGTAGGGGAAGCACAGGCAATGCTGCATGACCAAGGCCTACCACTTCACTTATGAGCTGAGGCGTGAAACACAACGGTCTATTTGCAGAATAGAAGCCCACATCACATACTTGGGATGAAGACACCAGAGGAAGCTTTCTCCGGTAAGAGACCAAATCTGGGTCACTTCGGGATCTTTGTCTCATCGGTATATTTCCATGTGACAAAGGATGCATGGAAGAAGCTTGAGCCAACAGCAAACTTGGGGATATTTTTGGGGTACACTGATACACCTCTCAACTATCGGGTTTACTTGCCTACCAGTCGGAGGACAGTGGTTCGCAAAGATCTCAAGTTTGATGAGCAGAAGGCCATGCGAGTTTCCCTTGAGAGGGAGCTCCAACTACAGGCTGTGGAGGAATTGTTGGTTCCTAAGGAGGAGGAGCCTCAGACTAACGTGAAGCAGCCACATTCAGAGGTTCCAAGAATGAATACATCCACTCAAGCAGAGTCTTCCAGAAATGGACGGAAGCACACAAGCGAAGCTAACAGATTGTTGGAGGATGTGAGAGAGAATGTGGGAGCACCATCTTCTCAGCACGGACAAAGGAGGTCACTTGAGAGGTACACTGGATACATGGCCCTTGCTAGGGAATGTGTTGAGACTGAGCCATCTTCCTTTGAGGAAGAGTGCAACAACCGATTTGGGTTGATGCTATGGTGGAGAAGTATGACTCCATATTTCGTAATAGTGTTTGGGATGTGGTTCCGAGACTGGAGAACAAGTTAGTTGTGAGTTCTTGTTGGCTTTACAAGGTAAAGAAAGTTGTTGATGGTAGTGTGGAGAAGCATAAGGCAATATTTTCTTCCCGTGGCTTTTCACAAGTTGAGAGGATCATGTTGCTGCAGTATATTTCGACAGAGGAGCAAGATCCTGACATTTTTTACAAAGGCATTGTCAAAGTGTAAATTCGAGTTCCATAGAGACAGTATCGAGGTGGCAGATAATCCCTTTCTTGTTGAGAAGGAGTGTTGAAATATGGCAATAAGAATATTCCAATTTAATTTTCCCTTGAATTAAATTGTGAATTAAAATCGAATTTAGTCTTAACAGCTACTTGGAAATAATTAATTTATTTATTTTAAATTAATTAGTTGGAGAAATTCAAGTTATAAGTCTTTTTGAAGTCATGCAAGAGTTATCCCTTAAATTAAGGAGATAAGATTGAGTCATATTTGAGTTGTAATTAGTTAACTCAGTTTACTGAGTTAAGTTCAGTTAATTAGTTCCAAACTGTTTGAGGAACTAATAGTGAGTTAACAATCAGTTGATGCATTAATGCACTTAACTAGTGCTACTCCAGTTAACTGAAGATTCCCTCATCATAAACTAATACATGTCTATTCTGAGAAAGACCCAGCTGAGATTCATGTTCAAGGACAGTGTACTATCAGTTGTATGTGTTTTCTCATGGATAAAGCTCATGCATGCAGTCAAAGATTCATCCTTGAGGATTGCACAGTTTTGAAGGTTTGGTTTTCCACTTGGTAATAGGAAAATCATCCACAAGGAACAGCGCAAGAAAATAGGAGCTTGGAGGGCAGAGAGGAAGGATGGAGAGAAGCCAAGATTTCCTATGAGCATCTATGAGGGTTGTATGAGAGCTGGCTAGCTGTGAGAGCTAAGGCTTTGTGTAATTCCTATGTATTTCCACCATGTATGATAATACAATAGTGTGGGGTTTTATCTGAGGATTTCCCCAAAGCATTTTCAGGTGTATTGTGCCATTAATTCTTCTTCTTCTGGTTATATTGTTCAACTCGATCTTTAAGCTTCTGCAAATTGATAGTATAAGTAGGTTATAGTATTCTGCTTTCATTTATATTGCATTATCGAGTAACCTATCACAAATTTTCTACAAGAATATTTGACTTTTTCCTCTAACATGACATACTAAAAGTTCAATTAACTTGTACAAAAATAATTTCTTTTAACATTAATCAAACATACAATTTCAATGTCTTACCATGCAAGTTGCATCCTTGAGTTTTCTTTTCCCTTGAAGCTTGTTAATAGCATTAGAAATTGTGTGTCTGAATGAAATGTCACAAATATCCAAAGTGGTGATGTTGTGACTTATTGAAAGCCTATAACCACTTTATTAAAAGTTTGATAAGTATAAGACTCACTATCATATCCAATGTATAGGAAATCGAAACCATGAGGAATGTCTGCAATAACCAGGGCATATTCCTTTTTAGATATGAGTTTTGAAATGTATTCACAATCACCTTGTATTATTTGATATTGGATAGTGTCCAACCCATTCCAAATGAAATGAGTAAGAGTAAGATCAAGTTCAACATTTCTAAAACGTTGTTTTCTTAGCATTTCCAAGTTAATTTTTTGAATAAAGCTTTTGAAAGTATTTGGTACTCCATCTGCATCCTTCTTTGACATCTTTAATGAAATAAACAAATATATGTATAAGTAATAAAATAAAATAAAAATTACATATGAATAAAATGAATGTAAAAATCAACATACATTTTTGAATGCAAGATAAAAATCTTTAAGTGTTGTTGTAGAACTTTATTCTAGGTAATTGCGTATAACATCATCCCAACTCCCTTCATTGAACATTTTAACCATATGTTCTTGTATTTTCATATAAATCTTATGACTGAATAAATAAATAAAAACTTGTTAATATAGTGATATGTATAACAAATACTACCAACAACAATATGCTATATTTAAAATAAGATTATAATACAAGAAAAAGTAACAATAATTGAACAAACTTACTTTTGAAATTTCAAGCACGTTTCATTCAATGAAAATTCATTTGACTTCACATGAAATAGTATTGATTTGACTAGTTTTTCATCCTTCACTCCTTGCAATGTTCTCCAAGGTGTGATAGTCTTATCATCTGGAAGTTGCTTCATTTTAGCACATGTCTTACAGTTGGTACATATTATTAGTATAGAAATTTTAACCTTCTGATTTTTTATGGAAATATTCTCCCACATGTCGAAAATCTCATCAATCAATTCCTATATCCCCTCAGTTCTAAATGTCAACTGGAAAATGTTATCCATGCCTCTGAATAAATTTGAATTTACTTTTCCACCTTTTGAATTGATTTTATCCTCAATTAGATAACTTGTTTTCATATAACATTCCTTCTGAAAGCTTAAACTAACTTTTGTCTTATCCCCACCACATTTTTCTATAAATTGATTATGAATAAATCTAACCCTTTGGATGAAATACATAGACATTCTATACTCATTATCTACATTATGATCTCATGCCAATAACTTTTCTTTTGTTTATATTAAACCAATACAAATGATGCATTTTAGTGTTTCAAAAAGAGATTTATTGGAATATTCCTTGATCAATTATCTTTTTGCCTCTAGAGAATGGTTCCCTCCGAATACATAATATTTGTATTCAAAACATTGTGTCTTATCAAATGTTTTTTTGTTGGGAACTGGATTTGAATCAACAAGAACCACATAATCCACCACATATGCATATGGATTGTACCTAAACAATGTTTTCAATTTATGGACATGTAAGTGATGTGTATTTCTAACCTGTTATTGAGATTGTCCTTAATTTGGCCTATAGAATTGACTAAAATTAAGCTGAAATATTTTGTCACCATTAATTAATTTATTATTCGTCAAGTGATCTTGAATGGAATTTTGTTTTGTTTTAATAATTTCATCCTATAAATCAACACTTGGTGTTGTGATTTCTCTGTTGCCTTTAGAGCTTTCACTTTGATTTTTAGTGTTGCCTATGATTTTTACAGATTGACCAACTTTTGATTTCTTCTTCTTACTGGTTAGCATATCTTCTTTTACATAAGTAATATCATCATTATCAACTAGAAGAGATACATTCATGGCCATTTTTTTTTTGGTGTTTTATTTCCTTTATATCTTTGAATAACAATTCTAATCTCATCCTCACTAATGGTAACAGATTTTTCAATTTCAGTTTCCACATATTCAAAAACAACATGTTTAGCTTTACTAGATTGACCCGCCTTAGGGATTATTTGTTGATCCCATGTATGTACTATTACAGTGTCATGAATTATTTATCTTTTCTCCCTTCTCATTTTTCTCCTGACTCTATATGGAAACTGTTGATCACATTCATAATATTTGGCTTTAATTAATAAATACCCTCCAACATGATTGAAAGACTCTCAACAAAATCCAATCAAATAAAATACAATATGTCAATGATCAATAATTTATAAAAAGAAATTAATGATCCTTATAATAATGAATAACACATAAATATAAATAAGCATACTTACAATGTTATTTGAAATGTTGGTTACGATTTCTTCACACAACTATGTAGATCCTTCATATGTGCCATACTTGACCTTTGAGAGACGATATCTAACATTTTCATGTGTCTTGGGAACTTCTGCAAAAACATAAATAGTTTCTGCATTCAGCACCAACATATTTCTCATACTTTTCCTATCACCTCATATGGTTCACCAAAACTTAAGCATTATATATATATATATATATATATATATATCTATATATATATATATATATATATAATATATATATATGATTTAAAAGAAGATTATTTAATTTTTTTCTTTGTTTTTTGCATTTTTGAAAAAAAAATAGAACTTTTTTTTTCGTGCAGGAATTGAAATGTCTGCCAAGCCAAATTAAAAAAAAAAAAAGAAAAATAAAAAATTAAACATCGATTGTTTTAGTTCAAAGCCCTAAAAATATATATTTTTTCTTAATTTTTCTCTTAAAAAATCCTACAAATTTGAGCTTTTTTTCTTCTTCTTCATTGTAAAAAAATATAAAAAAAAAAAAAAATAGAGTTTTTAATGTGGGTTTTCCCGTAAAATATGATAATGAAAAAAAAAACAATAAAAATAATACTTTTGGAGCATAAAGACCATAAAACAACAAACTTCCCCCAAATTCCTCATTAAATAGTCAAAATGGAAGGAAAACTAACATTTCAAATGGGAAAAACTCTCGTTGAATGTGTTATCAATGACAATGCAGCTCCTCCGCAAAATTTCTCCAACGTTTTAACAAAACCCAGAAGAATTGATGTGATGTGATGAATATAAACAATAAATGTTATTATATAGTGAAGATTGTGGGACTGATTTAGTGTTTCTCCGAATGTCTGGGAATAAAATTAAAATAAAAAATAAAAATAAAATAATCTATAGTTAATATTATAGATTTAGATTACTTTTATCATTGTGAAATAAAATAAAATATTAATTATAAAATTAATTTAGTTACGTAGCCAATGTTAAATAATTTAAATAAGACAATTGTTTTAATTTTGAAAGAATGCATTAAACGGAAATTTATGTGGATATTTTGAATAGAAAGTAGGGTGAAATTTTCAAGACCAAAATTTTAGTAATATGTTTTCAAGTAATTTTAGACGCAAATTTTGGAGGGAAATATTTCAAACTGAATTTTCTGAGAGAAAAATTTGGCAAATGTTTTTGAGGGGAACTTTGGAGGGAAAATTTTTGGCAAAAAAAGTTGGGGGAAACTTTAGAGGGAAATTTTAAATCTCTAAGCTATAAATTTTCATTGGGAGAGAGTGCATTTGTATCATTTGACATCTTTTGGTTGAAGGTCATGGATTCTTTTGATAATAAAGTTTTTCTTTTTGCGGCATCAACATCCTCATCATGCAACAACTCTATTCATTTTAATGAATATAACAATAATTATTTCACTATGAAAGAGACAAATTTTCCACTCAGTCTTAATCCTAAGGATGATGAGAGCAACATTGATGAAGGGAAGCATAAATAATTTCCTATGAAAAAGAGTCAATTTTTCCACTTAATCCTAATCCTAATCTTAAATATTACGAAAGCACCACAGTCGAAGGGCAGGATGAAGAATTTCTAGTAAATAGAAAGTCAATTTTTTCACTTACTCCTAATCTTAAGGATGATGAGAGCAAAATTGATGAAGGGTAGCAAAAATAATTTCCTATGAATAGAGAGTCAATTTTTCAACTTAGTCATAATCCTAAGGATTATGAGAGCACCACTAACAAAGGGCATAATGAAGAATTTCTAGTAAATAGAGAGTCAATTTTTTCACTTATTCCTAATCCTAAGGATTATAAGAGCACCACTAAGGAAGGGGAGGGGGGAGATGAAGAGTTTCTAGTAATTAAAAATTCAAAGTCTCCACTTCATCCTAATCTTAAGGATTATGAGATCACCACTGACAAAGGGGAGGATGAAGAAATTCCATTAAATAGAAATTCAAAGTTTCCACTTAGTCCTAATCCCAAGGATTATGAGACCGCCACCAATGAAGGGGAGGATGAATAATTTCCATTAAATAGAAATTCAAAGTTTCCACTTAGTCCTAATCCCAAGGATTATGAGACCGCCACCAATGAAGGGGAGGATGAATAATTTCCATTAAATAGAAATTCAAAATTACATATGAATAAAATGACTGTAAAAATCAACATATGTTTTTGAATGCAAAATAAAAATCTTTAAGTGTTGTAAAACTTGATTTTGGGTAGTTGCGTACAACATCATCCCAACTCTCTTCATTCAATATTTTAACTATATGTTCTTGTATTTTCATATAAATCTTACGACTGAATAAATAAAGTAAAAATTGTTAATATAGTGATATGTATAACAAATACTACTAACAACAATATGTTATATTTAAAAGAAAATTATAATCCAAAAAAAAAGTAAAAATAATTCAACAAACTTACTTTTGAAATTCCGAGCAAATTATGTCCAATGACAATTCACCTAATTTCACACAACATAGTATTGATTTGACTAGTTTGGCATCCTTCACTTGTTGCAATATTCTCCAAAGTGTGATAGTCATATAATGGAAATATTCTCCCACATGTCAAAAATCTCATCAATCAATTCTCATATCTCCCCAGTTCTAAATGCCATCTGGAAAATGTTATCCATGCCTTTGAATAAATTTGAATTTAATTTTCTGCCTTTTGAATTGATTTTATCCTCAATTTGATAAGTTGTTTCCATACAACATTCATTTTGAAAGCTTAAACTGACTTTTGTCTTATCCCCACTACATTTTTCTACAAATTCATTATGAATAAATCTGACCCTTTGGACTAAAATGATAGACATTTTATACTCATTATTTGCATTATGATTCCATGCCAATAAATTTGCTTTTGTTTCTGTTAAACCAACATAAAAGATGCATTTCACTATTTCAAAAAGAGAGATATTGGGATATTCCTTGATCAATTGTATTTTTGCCTCTAGTGAATGGTTCCCTCCAATTACATAATATTTGTATTCAAAACATCGTGCCCTATCAAATGTCTCTTTATTGGGAACTTGATTTGGATCAACAAAAACCACATAATCCACCACAAATGCATATGGATTGTACCTGAACAATGTTTTCAAATTATGGACATGTAATTGATGTGTCTTTCTAATTTGATATTTATATTATCCTTCTTTTGGCCTATACAATTGGATGACATTAAGTTAAAATGTTTTGCCACCATTAATTAATTTATTCTTCATCACGTGATCTTGAATGACATTTTATTTTGTTTTAATAATGTTATCCTCTAAATCAACACTCGGTCTTATAATTTTTTCATTTCCTTTAGAGATTTCACTTTGATCTTCACTATTGCCCATAATTTTTATAAATTAATCAAATTTTGATTTATTCTTCTTACTGGTTAACATATTTTCTTCTAAATGAACAATCTCCTCATCATTAACTGGAAGAGAGACATTCGTGGCCATTTATATTTTTAGTGTTTTATTTATTTTTTCTTTTTGAACGACAGTTCTAATCCCCTCCTCACTAATGGTAACATATTTTTCAGCTTCTGCTTCAGTTTCTACATCTTCAAAAGCAACATGTTTAGCTTTACTAGATTTACCCACCTTAGGGATTCTTTGTTGATCCCCTGTATGTATTATTGCAGTGTCATGATTTATTTCTCTTTTCTTCCTTCTCCTTTCTTCTTCCGTCTCTGTATGGAAATTGTTGATCACATTCGTAATATTTGACTTTAGATAATAAATACCCTCCAATATGATTGAAAGACTCTCAGCGAAATCCTATCAAACAAAATACAATATGTCAATGATCAATCATTTATAAAATGATCCTTACAATAATGAATAATACATAAATATAAGTAAGCAAACTTACAATGTTATTTGAAATCTTAGCTGCAATTTCTTCACACAACTATGTAGATTCTTCATATGTGTCATATTTGACCTTTGAGACACAATATCTAACATTTTCATCTGCCTTAGAAATTTTTGCAAGAACATAAGCAATATCTGCATTCGGCACCAAACATATGTCTCGTACTCTTCTCATCGCCTCATATGATTCACCAATGTTAATCATACAACAATATAGATAGATATGTGTACTATCATCACTTTCAATATCTTTAACATGACTTGTAAAATTTGTTTTATTTATTTCTCGTGAATTCTTCTATTCAAAAATAATCTTGAATGTATTTGACGACCCAGTTGCTTTCTTTTTACTATGTTTCTCAGTTCGGGTATGTTCAACAGTATTCATAAAGCATCCAACTGCAACTCTAGATAATGGAATTGTTGTCCTTGTTCCAGAAACATTCACAAAGACTTTCGATGTCATCTTCCTTATATATAATAATATATATATATATATATATATAGTATATAATTATATATATTAAGTTTAATAAAATAATATATATATTAATAAATAATTAAAAAATAAAAATAAAAGAATAAATGATATAGGTTTTATTTTAAAACAATATAAATTAAATAAATTGTAAAGATTTTAAAACAAAACAAACAAAATTAACAAAAATTTTAATTGTTTTCTAAAACTGGAGGCCAAAGGCCCATGGGTAGGCCACCCACATTCCTTCGGCCCAGCGGAGGAAGGCCCATGGGTAGGCCACCCACATTCCTTCGGCCCAGCGGAGGAATGAAGGCTTGCAAGCCTTCACCCCCATTTAAAAAAAAAAGTATTGCTTTAAAAAAAAATATTTTTTTTTTTAAAACAATAGTTATATGTTTTAAAAAAAAGTTAAATTAAACAATTTTTTTTTTCATAAGCCAATATATATGGTTAAAATATATATATATATTGTTTTTCATTTTGAAAAAAAAACACAATAAATGGAAAAAAAAAATCATTGCAGGGAATTGAAATGGCTCGAGCCAAATTAAATTAAAAAAAAAAAAAAAAAAAAAAAAAAAAAAAAAAAAAAAAAAAAATTACAACAAAAAAACAAATTAACACCGATTTTTCATTCAAAAGCCCTAAAAAAATATAAATTTTTTCTTAATTTTGCTCCTAAAAATTCTATAAATTTGAGCTTTTTCTTGTATTCTTCGTTGTAAAAATAAAAAATAGAGTTTTTATGTGGTTTTTCTCGTAAAATATGATAGTGAAAAAAAAAAAGAAACAAAAATATAATTTTGGAGCATAAAGACCATAAGACACTAAATTTTCCCCAAATTCCTCTTTAAATAGTCAAAATGGTACGAAAACTAACCTTTCAAATGCGAAAAACTCTTGTTCAGTGTGTTATCGATGACAATTCAACTCCTCTGCAAAATTTCTTCAAACTTTTTACCAAACCCCAAAAGACATGTTGTGATGTGACGTGTTAGCTTCCTGCTGTAGCAGGTATTCATTTTTCATGATTGGCATTTCACAGGCCAAATATGCCGTACTTTGCTTGCTGCAATGCTCCATATTTGCTCAAACAGTCTCCAAATGAAGAAGGCTACTTCAAGTTTATCTAATTGCCTTCAAATTTTTGTAAAGTTATCTCGGTATCACTATCTTTTTAGTTAAAGGGAGGTCCAAATAGTTTAATCTTGGTCTCCCTAGGTTTAAATTTCCTGTTTTAGAATATAGAGATTGTAAATCTGTCCAAACAGTTTAATCTTGGGAGATTCTTAGATAGGTAGAGAAGCAGAGGAGCTCAACAATTTAATCTGAGCTCCGGAAGAAATAAGGGTAGAAAGTAGATAGGAAAGCATCAAAAGAAAAATGAATGACGGGTTTGCAAGTCTAAGTGCACCCCCAAGCAAAAGAAGAAAAAATGTTAGGCAAGTAGGCTGGGTAGGTAGTTCTGAGGTTGTTGAATTGCTGACCAGTTTCAGGTTTTCAGGTATAATATCATGCAGAACATAATCAACAAATATTTGTAAGCAGAAAAGCTCAAAAGAGGTATAACTGACTCCCCTTCTCTGTTTTCCCCAATCATTAACTAACTTCCCCAAAAGAGGTCAAGATCTGCTTGACACCTCTTAAGTTCATCATCTCCATAACACTGGCTTGAGTAAAGATCTGCTTTACTCAAAGTTGTTCCATATTTTCTCCCAAAATATGGTCCTACCCCCATGTAACAGCCTAAGCTCTCCCGAACTTAGCGCTTTCTTACCATCTCCATATTAACCACTAACATTATTATTTAGCTCCCCATTCTTCCCACCCCCTTATTAATATTAAGTAAAATTCCCTACATAATATCCCTCCCCCTGGTTGAAAAATAACCATAAGTACTCCTGGGAATTGCTCAGTTTATCTGAAACTCAGCAAGAGCCCCTGACCTCCAAAACCACCTTCCAGATACGATGGACTCCTTCCAAAGTATAAAATCCCTCCGAGGTAATCGGACCCATTCCGAAACCTCAAGTACCCTTCACACCCACTTACTTCCTCTTTCCTCCTCAAAGTCGTTTTCGCATCGCACCTTCGCACTCTCATCTTCGTGCAATCCATTCACCCATCCGTTCCCCGTCGATGTGATATTGTGATATTGGTGATCAGCGATCACAAACACCGAGTGTCCAATCCATTCGCCCCTCCGACTCCACCGATGCGATATTGCGATATCGCCGATCGGCAGTCGCAAGCGCCAAGTCCAACTCAATTATCTCCCCCGTTCCCCACCGACGCGATATCACGATATCGCATCGGAGTCTCTTCACCACAGTACATCCAGTATCTCACCACGTCGCTCTATACCAGGGACCCACAGCTGACGTCATCCGCCGTACAGCCGACGCCATGCTTACGTTAGCAGCCAGAAAGCCGAAAAAGCTTCGCGCAGGAAGAAAAATCGCACTTCGGAACTACAGATCAAGAAACGGAGGCAGTTTCACATCGCTACAGGAAGTAGGCCATTTCGAGGAATCTTCAGGGAATCTTCTGATTGCTGAGCCCATTGCGCACCGAAAAAGCCCGAAAATCACCCGATCGTGCCAAAGGATCCGGTTTAAAGACAACAGCAGATCAATCACAGAGTTTAAAGTGTATCAGATCAAATTAGCAAGCATCAAGCGTGTCAAAGAGTATCAGTCGACAGCGGAAGCCATCAATGTAGCGGCAAAGTGTATCAGCGAATATTTTGAGCAGCGGC
>APFE031576164.1:56902-67310 GCA_000404065.3 Pinus taeda
TTCCTTGTCTTGTGTCAAGCTCGTTAAAAAATGAATCAAGGTTTTTAGAGTATAGTTCCTTGTTAGGTAGATTGTAGAGAGTAGTTATGAGCATAGTTCCTTATCTTGTGTCAAGCTCGTTTAAAAAAATGAAACAAGGGTTTTGAGGATAGTTCTTTCCCTGTGTCAACCTCACTAAAAAATGAAACAACTCCCACGAGTCTTTCCAATATTTTGAAAGTAAACCTTCATTTCATCCACCTAGTTGAATGCAATGAAGCATGGGGGGCATGTACCTTGATTTGCGTCATTATGCTGGGGGCATGTGAACTTATAACAAGCTTAGTTTTTCGTTTCAAGCTTGCGTAAACATGAAACTGAATCTGAGCATAGTTATTTTCCTATGTCAAGCTCGTTAAAAAATGAAACAAATCCTCCTCTAATTGAGTCGAGAGTTTGACTAGATCTCATAAATGTTAAGTTGAATATTTAGGTTAGTTATTTCAATTTTTCTTGCATAATTTTCTTAAAGTTTTAGATCGAGTCTTTCAAATCATCTCATACATGAACCTTCATTCCATCCAGCTATTACTTACCAGAAATGTACTTAGTTGAATGAAATGAAGCTGGGGGGCATGCGCTCTAGCAGTTACGCTTAGGGGGCATCAAGCACAATTTTCTCTCTGTTTCAAGCTTGTGTAAAAATGAAACTACTTTGAAGCATAGTTTTTCTCTGTTTCAAGCTTTTGTAAAAATGAAACCTATCTCGAGTCAATTTCGGCTATTTTCAAGACTCGTTAAACTCATGAAAATCCCGAGATTATTTTGCTATCTTTCATTCTCGTAAAACAAATGAAAATGCCAAGTTATTTTCATCTTTTCCTGCTCGTAAATTAAATTGAAAGTCGGCCATATGAGTACATTTTTATCATTTTTTCGAACTCATTAAAACTTACGAAAAAATGAAAACCATGAGTACATTTTTATCATTTTTTCAAACTTGTTAAAACTTACGAAAAAGTGAAACCTTAAAGTCACCTTTAAGCTCTTTTCTGACTCCTAAAACATGAAAAGATTGTCGAGTTTTTCTTTTTAAGCTCGTTAAAACGGAACTAAAAAGACGGTCCTCTTACAACCCTTTTCTGACCATAAAAACATGAAAATATTGCCGGATTTTTGTCGTTTCAAATTCGATATTGGTTATAAAACGACGTGTAATTGGTCACTTTTTTACTTTTTTGGATCAGAAGCATTAAGTACGAAAAGTACTCCTTGGTCGTAAAGATCAAGCGGTTCTCTCAAGTATTATTTTATACTTTTTTGGGCTTGGGAGACACAAATTTACGAAAAAGGTCAACCCTGGAGTCTTCTTAAGTTTTTTCAGACTCTCTAAAATTGAAAAACACCGAGTTTCTCCTATACTGGACTCGTTAAAATTTCACAGTAAAGGACCTGTTCTATTACAAACAGGAATGGACCACTCCTTCTTATGGTTCGAATCAAAACTAAGTTGGACTCATCCGAAGGATGAGCTTATAATCAAGCATATGTTATCCTCCTCAAGCTTGTAAAAAATAAAGAGGTACTTGCCAGAAATGGTGGGGGAAAAGAGAGAAAAATGAGCGTGTTTGTCATACTTTGTAACCACTCTTGGACACGACACTTTCATTCACCTGGGTTGGGAAATCCTTTGCCTAACAGTTGATCAAACCACATTGAAAGTCTTCAGCCAGTTTTTGGGTATTAACTTTGGGTCAATTGTCACCAAACCATCTGCTATGTCGTTATGTGTTCAAGAGGTTAGTGCAAATAAGCCATTCGTCTACAAAATATCCGTCATCCATCTTAACCATCCCTGAGTCAGTCCTTGCAACTAAATTTCTTCAAACTTGATATATGATTTCATGTTGTGGGCTTGCCTACGACGGATTGCTTTCTATCGACTTCAGCTCTTTATCTAGAAAGATGATCTAGAAATCACCAATACCTTGGGATCTGCATGCCTCAATGGCAGGTTTCTCGCCTTCGATGATAGGTTGCATCATTGACCTTCGATCGAAGGATTCCATGACATGTTCGACATCGACACATCTAATCACATCTCATGGAATTTACTGAGTACTTTGAGAGCCATTTGTCAATTATTGGTGGTTTCTCTCACACTTGTTAACAGTTTACAATCATTGACTGGTAATCAAGTGGTTTCTACCATGTTCGACTTCGACACATTCATTTGCATGGATAGAATCGTACTATTTTGGGAAATAGAAATGAAGACCCTGGATCTAGTTTCCCACCATCCAGGCTATACGAGGAATTTTGTATTCATTAATACTATGGACTATTCATAAACAGATGGCTGCGTCCATACTATGTCTACATGTGTCTATACTTGTGATGTATTACAAGATCATTCCTATATCAGAGCAGTAGTTAGTTTTCTAGTTAGTTTTGATTTGAGTATGGGAATGCCTACCTCAGCGATGATATCATCTCATATATACATTTTGCATTAAATGTTTTTACAGGTTCCAACCGGGCTCTCCATAAGATGATCCTCGAAATGATAAAGTACTTCACTCTTCCTAAATGATAAATGAAATCCTCATCTACTACAGACTTCGCACTTTAGGGGGCAATCTGTTACTTAAAAATATTGTCACCATGACTATTTGCAATCAGTATGGGTCTATCATCACTTATACTATCCTCCTAAGCAAGTCTCAGACCTCAGCTCTTCATGTCAAGCTTTGCAAATGAGAGAAAGACATGAAAAATCAATAAAGCTCTGGTTCCGCACTTTCTCTCACTTTTTCCTGCGGGCCCGCGCCCTTTGTTCATATTACCTGCGTATCTGCATGCTCTGTCTATAAAGGGGCGGGTGCATACCCCTGTAAAAGTGAAAAAGGCACAATTTTATTCTAAAAAACTTACTTTGGGTTAATTCTAGATGATTCTAGAAGGAATTTTGACGTGCATTGTTCGCTCTAAGGTGGTTCATTCATCCCAAAAGAGAAGGAGCTAATCCCTTGATAGGAGGAGCTATCCCTTTGAAGGAGGGCTTTATCCCTTTGAAGGAGGACCTAGTAACTTCCCTCCATTACACTATAAATTAAGGCATTGGGTCAGTTGCTGGGGAGGTTAGAAGCTGAACATTTTTAGGGTAAATGCTGATGGAATTGGGACTTCCTAGTTAAGCTTGAGAGGAGAGATCACATACCTTTGGGCTTCATTGGGAAGTGAGTGAAACTTGTCAAAGTAGAGGAGACTTCTTGTCGGATCCTGGGAGGAGCTTGTACAGCATCAAGGCACAAGTTGTAAAGTTCTTCTTTGATTTGAATTAATACAATCAAATTCATTTTTCTCAACAAATTGTCTTATGTGGTTTGTTTCATAATCTCCTTGATCATTATGATGGATATGCTTTATGATATTGGCTTTTCAGGTGCTATTTAATTTGTTTGCTTGTTTGTGTTTGCAGACTTACTTCAAGGAAGCTCATTTGAAGCAAGGGAGTGAGGCTTCCACAAACTTACATTGGACCCAAGGTAGGCCTAAAACACTTTTTTTCCTTTGTTTTTAATTGCATATTTAGATAAAGATAGTTTTTGATTGGCTTGCTTGTCACTAGATATCTTTAGATACTAGGGAGGTCGATCTTGTCTGCAACCTCGACTCATTCCGTGTGACCAAGCTTTCAAAATGTTGCATTCAATTGGTAATTTTTGTTTGTTAAGAATCCAAGAAAGATTGGAAAAGGATCCTAAATTTTATTCAAAAGTGAATTATAAAAGAGAGGTTTGGCCATCAACAATTACTGCAATGTCATGGATGAAAGAATTCGTTTCAAAGCATGGAGAGTGTATGTCAAATAAAGACACAATACATGTTCTAGATAATTTCTCAAGATGATAAATCTATAGCTTCTATAAAAAATATGCAGAAGGTGTTGAAGGAGATGGTAATTTTATTACATATTCATATTTTACAATGATATGGAAGAATGAATTCAACAATGTTCATATTCCTAAAAAGGCAATGATGGGGGTTTGCAGTACATGTATTTCTCTTAAAATTTAAAAGGTATAAATGTCAAGGGGAAGAAAGAGGTATGCATCCATAACATCATTTTTAAGAATTGGATAGTTATCAACTATGAAACTATATTTATTAATAGGTTTATTTTATTTTTTGTGAAAAATCCATTGTCAAAGAACTTCAAGAACATCACAATCAGGAAACAAGTGAAAGACAAAAATTGTATAAGCATCGAAAGAAGTGTTATGATAATACAAATAAATATTTGGCCTTGATAATTGATGGTATGAACCAAAAGAAAATACTTCTAGCACATTTTGTCCGCACACCAAAACATTTACAAGAGGAAAAGTTTATTCAGTTTCACTTGGTTGGTTGTATGGTCTTTAATGGGAAGATGTTTCCAATGGTTTACGTCACAACACCAAATATTCATAATGATACAAATATGACCATAAATATAATCCATGATATGGTTTCTCATTGGTCTCATATTATTCCTGAAGTTTTGTATATGCACTTAAACAACACAAGCCATGAAAACAAAAATCAAGTTGTTTTTGGATATCTAAACATGCTTGTTGAATTGGGAATTTTTAAAAAGGTAAAAGTTGGTTTCTTTCTTGTTGGAAACACTCATGACCATATTGATTTTATTTTTTATTTATTTTTGGTAACATTGAGGAGGAAGGATGTTGGGAACCTACCATCATTAATTTAATGTATTAAAAATTCATACATTCTACAACATGTTTTTCATGTCTTGGAAGAAACTATTGACATGCAAAGGTTTATTCTGGGATTGCATGGTCAAGAGAAATGCATTGAACAACTTAATGAAATTAGTTTCCAGCATCAATTTTGTATCAAAAAACTAATGGGAAAACACTTATACGGGGCAAGAATTATTCAATTGTTGCAAATGGGGGTTGTCATCAGGTTTAGCATTTTTGAAGTTCATTCCAAATCATCCAATATTTGCATCAAAGATATTATTATTACAACCAGTTGCTGAACTCCATAATGCATGAAGGAATAAGAGAGATATAAATTATTTTTAATGCTAGGAAGAAATTAAAATATGTATTAGAGATACATATGAGTACTTTGATGTTGTTGATTCTGTTTGGTGGGAGTATTTTTTCAATAGTCAAAGTGATATCATTTCAAGATCAAGAAATGAAGATACACTTTTGAATACTCCATTTATTTGGCCATAAAATATGCCAAATGAATAGGAGGAAAGACACATTGTTGAACAACAACAATCTCAAGGTATTATTGATTCTCCACAGGTAGAGGAAAGATAAATCTATATTGGTTCTAGAAGATCATGTGCACAACTTAAAGCCATGGAAGAACTTTCCAATGGTTTTGTGTGGGATATTAAGGAGGGTTGCGTGATAGAAATATTAGTAGATGGAGATCCACTTGGCTATCCATTTTGAGTTTCCAAAGTTATAAAGGTCGTTGAATAAAATGAAGATATTACAGTTGTTCAAGTACATTGGTATGCCACAAATATCCACCCATTTAATGGTGTGTACAAGCCAGAGATGGTAGTTGATAAACAAATTGGCAGAAAAAGAATAAGAAATGGTGCAAAAATCATCGCCGCACATGCCTCTTAAAATTGGATGATGTTGACTTACTTGTTTATGACTTCAATTTAACAAAAAGATGAACTCTTCACTTCAGGACCATAGAGATTTTGAAGAAGTTTCTACCAGAAGAAACAATGTTGAGATGAGAGTCCATTGAACCTAGTCGTGGATCTAGAATACTTTTGAAACCTAAAGTGGTGGGCATGCATGTTGACTCGGATGGGGATCTAGTTGATGAAAGAGAAAACTATGGGCATATTCATCTGCATCCAGTCATTCATCTAAAGATGTAGATTCTGATGGTGTACGAGAACGTATGAGTGATTTTGAATAGATGTCTAAGACATTTTATGTAAATGATGTTTGCATGGTAACTTGAAAAAAATATTTTGAATTCGATATGATCTTACATGAAGTTATGATTCATTTCTATGTTTGTTGGATTATATGTTTTAATTATGAAGAATTCATCTCTTTAGAATATCCACAATGCAATGAATGCAATAATGAATTACAAAAATAATTTATGTTATATTCAATCTACCAATGTTGATATTTTGATTAAAAGTAAAGAGATATTAGAATTAATGTTGATTTTTTTAATTATACAGTGATATTGCCATGATATTATTTATTGTTATCATTTGGTATAAGGTAGTTTTAAAAACGTTGAAATTTTAATGCCTCATTAAAATGGGACACTTTGTTATGATGGTTTATTTTTAGGTATTTGTTGTAATAGGATAAGTTGTCTTAGGCTAAGATTTGAAAAAAGCTATAGTTTTAGCCTTTAAAATAAAAATTACCCTTGGAATAATGAATCTTCCATTTACTTGTTCATTTTTTAAAATTGTTTGTCATATAATTTGTCCATAATTTCATGATTGAAATATATTAAAAATTTAAGGTTTTTAATTCCATGGTTGAAAATTTGTCAAAGTCTAAAGGTTTTTCAAGTTATGATATTTTATCTTTAATGCTATTGTACAATTACAATTTCAGTGTTTTTTAGAGTCAAGATATTTTATCTTTAACAACATGGATGGAAATTGTTGGAATTATAAGGCTTTGAGACATGATATTTTATCTTTAACATCATGTCTAATAATTGTTGGAATTTTATGGCTTTTCAAAATCCTAATATTTTATCTTTAATTCCATTGCTAAAAATCGTCAAAATTGTAACCCAGTTTTTTTTGTTCCAGCATCAACACTTGTTGTTTTGAGAGTGTTTTTTTCATCCATTTAAAAAAAAAAATGGTTTTTACTTCCATTTAAAAAAAGTGTTGATAATTTACCCTAAAAAAAAACATCATTCTAGCATACACAATTTTCATTTTTGGGTTATTTTTTCATGTTTCTTTAGGAGTTTTTTAATAGTTCTCGTTTGATCTATAACTTTGTTAAGTACAATGATAGTGGAGGAAAATCAAGAGCAATAACAAGAGACACCAAATTTGGTCAAAGACTAAGGAAAACCCCACAAGGGTAAAAACCCTTTCAAATTCTTCTTCTTATTAGACTATCATAAAATGTTCAACAAAAAGATACAATGATCCAATTCATCAACCAAGATTCAAAGGTCAATATTTTTTTCTTTCCAATAAACTAATATCCAAAATCCAAGAGATGAACCCAAAAGTCAAATTTGGTCAAACCCTCAAATCTGGACAAAGTCAACAACAGTCAAAGATGACCTAACCAATCACAATTCAGTGATAGAAAAAACTCCAAAAGAGCTTGGTCAAAGTTCCAAATATTCAGCCTGCCAAGCAGGTCAACCCTCAGTCAAAATAGCCCCAAACAACTCAATCAAACTTGGTGAAGGGAGAGAGAAAGTCTACGGCCATATCTACTATCAAATTCTACGATCAAATGTAGTCAAAGTTCCTAGAAAACATCATTGTTTGTGCCAAAGAATGTGGCCTCCTAAATAGTCCAAAAATGCTAAGTCAAACCATGCTCCAACACCCAAAAAATCAACGCTAGTCAACATTGGTCAAGGACATATTTTGGCCCTCCTGAAATACTCTCTCTCCTACTTGCATGTGTGAAAAGAACACCTGCAATTTCAGATTTTATGAACCTCCAAGGAAGAAGAAGAAGAGTGTGAGATGTGTGTCCAAATGAGGTGCCTTTGAGTTGTATTTATATACTTTCTTGGAGATTGAATTTGTGCTTTAGCCCAACCTGTACTTTTGTTTACATCTGGATTTTCACATTAAAAATATATTTTTCCTTAACCAAATTAAATTCTTCCAAGGGAAAATAGGGTCTTATCTAGATGAGAAGGGTTTTTAAAAGGAGGGAATATGTTCCTGAGCTACCAAATCAACACTCCCTCTCAACTAGGGAGAAATTTCTGACTGCATCATATGTCCCATCTCAAATGTGTCATCATCAATGTTGTCCCTTATCATCTCTTCTAATCTTTTCTCGTATGTTGAATAATCGAATCTAAAAGAATAATAATTTGACATCATAGGGGAGCTCAAGCTACCACCCTCTTTCCAAGGACAATAGTCAGGATACCACATACCGTAAGGTAAGGATCACACTTTATCCTATTAACCTATGACAAGAGGCAGGGTACCACTTACCATAAGGTAAGGATCATAGACTATCTGATTGTCTATTGATCTTCCCAACTTCATCCTCAGGGGTCAGTGGTAGAACACATGCATCCCATAAATTGAGTGGGATACCACTTACCATGAATGGAAAGGATAGTGCTTAACTCCAGTAGCCAACACCCATTGGCCAGATGGGTGGGACATAATCCCAACAATCTTAGCTTGTGGGTAGGATACCAACTCGGGTATACTCTATCAAGACCAAAGAGAGACAATAGGAAGGATATGACTTACCATGGAAGGTAAGGATCATAAACTATCATATTTCTCAACAATAGATAGGATACAATTTACCATGAGGTAAGGATCACAGCCTATCCTATTTTCCAAATTTCCCTCATCCCCAGGAGCGCTTCGGCTCAATTCTTCACCCTAGGAGTTCAGACAGGGGGGAAGAGAATAGCTCAATGTCCTCAATCAATAAGAACCCTTACCTAGGAGGGTCACATCCATCAGTCCAAGGTTCTCTCTAAAGACTAATAAAGTCCCTTTTGGTAATGCCTTGGTCAATATATCTTCTATCAGCTCATTAGTCTAAATGTGATGAAATCTCACTGCTCCTCTTTGCACCATATTTCGAATATAGTGATACAAGACGTCAATGTGCTTGTACTTGTCATGAAATATAGGATTCTCTGCCAATATGATCCCACTTATTTTTGCAATATATCATTATTGTGTCCATAACTTTCTCAAACAGATCTCCAAAGAGATTCCTCAACCAAACTGCCTCGTAGTTAGCCACACTAGCAGCAATATTCTCTGCCTCGGCTATGCTCAAAGCCATAGACTTATATCTCCTACTCATCCAAGATATCATGGTAGAACCCAAACAAAAGAAACATCCTAATGTGCTCTTCTTGTCAATAACATTTATGTCATATTCAACATCAGTGCATCCATGTAGTCGTACATCTCGTGCAGTATATCTTAGACCAAGCGTAATTTTCCCATGCAAATATCTCATCACATGCTTCGAAGAAACCTAGTGTACATGAAGAGGCTCAGCCATGAATTGACTCAAAGTGTTCACTGCAAAACATATTTCCATACGGGTTTTCACAAGGAACATCAATGCCCCAATTAACTGTCGATACTCAAAAAGATTCGCCAAATCAGGTTTAGCAGCATCACCACATAAATTTTTGAAGTTCATCTCCATTGGTGTGGCCAGGGACTTGCATTATACCATTCCAAATATTTCCAACAACTTCACAACTTATTTTCATTAAGAAAGGAAAATATCATTAGGTCTTTACCACACCTCTAATCCTAGGAATTAATGCATCAAGCCAAGATCCTTCATCTCAAACTCAGAGACCAACTCCTTCTTCCATTTGAGCATCAAAGGCTCACAACCTGTCAAGAATAAATCATCAATAAATAAAACCAAAATCAAAGGCATACCTTGGACCACTTTAATGTAGAGGTTTAGGTCATCATTTCTTCTTATGAATCCAAGCTTCATCGGGTAACTATCAATGCAAGCATACTAGGCTTTGGCAGCTTTCTTCAAACCATAAAGTGTCTTTTTCAACCTGCAAACGTGAGTCTTTCTTTCCTTTACTTCAAATACCTTAAGTTTCTCAACATATACTTCTTCCTGTAGTATGCCATGAAGAAATGAAGTATTCACTTCCATCTGGTGAAGAGTCCATCCTTGAATAGTAGCAAGGGAAACGATCGATCTATTGGTGGTGTGGTAAGGAACAGGTGAAAATATATCATCATAATATTCTCCCTATTTTTGGGAGAACCCTCTAGCCATGAACCTCACTTTATACTTCTCAATACTTCCATCAGCTCCATGCTTAATATTGTATAACCACTTCAAAGTCATGATAGTTTTTCTTTTAGGTCTCGGAATGACATCTGTAGGAATTTACAGGGTAAGTTCCTCAGACAGAACACCAAAAGGACACCGCTCACAAATAGATCACAGATCAATACACCAGTATTTTGACATGGTTAAAACCCTCAGAGAGGGAAACAGTCCACGGCCTACACCAATGTGGCTACTACAGGAAATTTATTAATAAAAGAATAAAAATTTACATAAGCTTCTCTCATGCACGGTGAACCTACAAATGACCCTCCATGCGCTTTAAGTAGAATTCATGGACCAATCAGGTGTCAAGCCATGGATCAAGGGTC
>APFE031576169.1:14703-28000 GCA_000404065.3 Pinus taeda
GCGAAACATGTAAATTCATAAAACATAAGAAGCATAAGATACAATAAAAACACCATGTATATATATATATATATATATATCGTGTGGTGCACTAAGGCGCTCAAAAAATAAGTGTGCATGTCTCAATAAATCCGGCGTTCTCAGTACATCTGAGACGTATGTCTCTCAAAAAACAGCAGTGGAAATAAAACATAGGTATCTACTGTGGTGGGTTATGCTCTCTGTAGCATGCCACCGCTCATGCCACCCGCCTCAAAAGGCGGTGCATCCTGGGTTCCACACCCACTGTATGGATCTGTGTAGCTAGGGGGACCTCCTCGATCCCCTGGTAATCTGGGACTCCTGCCAACAAGCCCTCGAGATTGTGCGCCACAGTCTCTGTCTGGTTGCCTCCTGCAGGAGCCAAGGCCAAGATGGCAGCGCCTTGCCCCTCTCTCCGAGCATCTGGGGCTAGGCCAAGGGGTCTCACAGGTCCCACATCTGCACAACATAACATTTATTAGGACATGTACATGAAAAATTTCAAAAACATTACAAAAAATTAAAATAAAAAAAGAGATCAAGTGTTTACCTCCATCATCCCACTGCTCTCCCGCAGGCAATGGCATGTCAAGGTCACCACGGAAGTCGATACCGGCATATGGTCAGTCCTCGACGAAGATAACCTGGCACTCTAGCCACTCTCGGAAGAAGACGCCCCACGACACTGAGCGACTGCCACCTCCACGTGGCATGACCCGAGCCCATTTGGTGGCCCTCGGCTCCCGTGGACTGTTAGGCGGATCTACCACCATGGTCTGCAGCCGAAGGGTCGGCACCCGCTCGAACATAAGTGAAAGTAAGAGCGATCCGTAGCCAAACTACTTCGACTCTCCGCGTCGGCAGTTACTCAATTGTCTCTTCATGCTGTTGGTCACAACTACTGCCCAGTTGAAGATCGTGGGCTGTAAGCACTCGAGAGCTAGTAACAGTTTGGCCTTTGAAGCCTCATGGTTGGCCAGACTACCTGCTGCCCGCGTCACTAAGAAGAGTATAGTGCGGAGGACTATGTCGGCATGAGGCCCAACACCCACTGATGGGATGCTTGCCTTCCCGCTCCGTGTCTTGACCGCCTGTGGGCACACACGGGCCATCAACTGATCAAGCGTCTCGTCGCTAGGTCGCTGCCCCTCCAGGATGGGCATCGCACCTCGGCGAGATAATCCAGTCAAAAAATAGATATCCGTGGCATCGAACTCTATGTCATGGCCTTGGATGGTAAACTTCCCATCTACTGGGTTCCATGCTCTGATCAGAAGCTCCAGGAGATCTGGTTGAGCCCTCAAGCGCGGAGTAAGGAAAACTTTGAGCAATCCGCATGCCCACATTGCATTTCGGCATCTGGCGTCAGCGAAAGCGGCTATCTTCATTATCATGGACTCTCTCTTGCCAAACAAAGGCCATTGTGTCCTGCAAGATCACCCAAAAATCATTAGGTTTCCTGCATTTGAAAATTGTCCATTTAATTATTAAAAACCAATCTTCACGGCGCCAGCGCGACTGTTTCTAAAACAGCCGCGCTGGAAATGGAGGCCTGTGTATTTTTTCTCTGGGTCAGCGCGGAAGGACACGGGTTTTCTGCGCTGACCCGAGAAGTGGTGTGTGTTGGTAAAATCGGTCAGCGCGGACCCGATGGGCGAATCCGCGCTCACCGAGAGTGCACCTCCGCTCAAAAAAATTGGCCAAATGGCCAAATCCTACGGTGAAATTGCCTAAAAATAGAATCAAAATGAACCGTAAGGCAAGAGGGACCTACCTGGAATCAGCTGTCAAAAGATCGGCGTCCGGATGATGAAGAATTCGCTCCGTCAACTTTGTATTTTTTCAACGTTCTCCAAAACTCAAATGGTAAAATGGTAAAAATGATTTTTTTTACCCCCCTATTTATGGTAAAAAAATCCTAATTTGACTATAGTTCTTATGCATGTGGGCTTTTGCCATATTTTGCCATGAATTTAATCCTGATGTCACTATGTTATGCCTTGATGCATGTTTTATTATGTTTTTCGACATATCGAACAGGTTTACGCGAGTATTTTGTCCTTGTGCAAGTCCTCGAATCGGCGAAGTCACAGTGGATTTACATACACTTGGTCCCAAAAAAATGTCGTCTTTAAGCTCTTTTCCGACATAAAACGAGAAAAGATCGCCGAGCCTCCTCTCAGCTCATCAAAAGGGACGAGAGGTGGTTGTTTTTAAAGCTCTTTTTCAACCGTTTAAAACAACAAAGATTGTCGGGTGTTTGTCGTTTCACACTCGTTATTGGTTCTAAAACGACGTGCTTCTGACTGCTTTTTTACTTTTTCAGGTCAAAATCACTACTTACGAAAAGTACTCCTCGGTCGTAATGATCGGGCGATTCTTTCGAGCATCGTTTTATACTTTTTCGGGCTCGGGAGACACAACTTTACGAAAAAGCACCCCCCTGGAGTTTTCTTTTCAGCTGTCTTTTCAAACTCTCTAAACATGAAAAGACGCCGAGTTTTTCCTTTGTCAGACTCGTTAAAACTTAATGACATCAGACTCCATCGAAATGACGCCTCCTCAAGCATATGCTATCCTCGTCAAGCTTGTCATCCAAAAATAACTGGGGTACTCGCTAGAAATGGCGGGGGAAATAAAGAAATCATAACCATCGTCATCGACAGTATATCGCTCTTGAACATGGCACTGTTGCATTCGTGTCTGGGTGGGGACATCTCATCTCATTTCAAATTTGCCTCCATGGGTTTGGGTTATCCTATTTGACCATTCATCTGTTCATTGTCCTGTCATCATGACCTCTGATCACATGACCTCAAATACTACCAGATCTGTCATTGTGCCGCTGATATGTTCAAGAGAAGTTGGCCTCTGCAAGTATAACCTCCCTCTGATATTTCACACAAAACATATTGTCTCTTTCCATCTCGTGTCGATGATGTGGGAAACATTATGGCCCACCTGCGATAAAGATCACTTCCTGTCGACTTCAGCTCATTATCCAGGAGTGAGCTAGAGACTCCCTTTAGGTACCTTGGAGCCTGCATGCCTCAATGGCAGGTTCTTCATGTTCGACGCGAGGTTTTCATCATTGGCCTCCGATCGGATGACTCTACGGGTGTTCGACACCGGCTCATCTATTTGCACGCCGTGGATTGTACCTGTAGTACCTTGAGGACCATCGTCATTATTGGTGGCCCCTCTCGCGTCTGTTAACAACTTTCATCATTGGTTGGTAATCAGACGATGTTCAAGCATGTTCGACTGTGACTCCTATATTCACATGTTTGAACTTGTACTTTGTTTGGGTTTGGATGGAGCGCAAGACCCTGGTTCTAGTCCATTGTAGGCCAGGTTGCGATTTTGTGGATCATCATTACATGCCTCATTGATGGATGGCTGCGCCCATACCTGAGTCTTTTAGGATGGCTGCGACCATACCTCTTATCATCATGGTCTCTTCAGCTAGGTGGCTGCGTCCATACCACAGACCTTCTTCATACGTCTTTTGGATGGCTGCGCCCATGCCTAGGCTACATGTAATTGAAATATCAGTTGTATCTGCCTGCAGGTCCTTCCTGGTGGTGTTCTGGTCCAGCGGTCTTGTAAAGCATTTCACCCCTCCCACTCTCTCGGGCTTCATGCTTTAGGGGGCATCTGTTACACAGTAACATGTCACTGTCACCTTGTCAGTCTCCCTACTGTGTCATAAAATCACATCCACCATGCTCATGCTCTCTGAAATGGCTTAAAAACCCTCTTTGCCTAAGTTTTCTGGATCATCGCGACTGTTATTAAAATAACCGTGCTGACGGGCGGATGACAGTGTAACTGGTGCGCTGCCAGGGTGGAAGCACACGGGTTTTCCGCGCTGGTCGAATTTCATGAACAGCGCACCCTCCGCTTGTATTTAAGCACGCTAACCAAACCTCTTTTGTTATTGAGATGCGATGCCAGCGCGCCAGCCCAGTTTTGCACCCGCGCTGATCCTGTTTGGGCGAGTTTGTTCTAACAGCCAGCCTTCCAGATGACTCCAGACTTGGTTGTTAGCTTTGTAAAGGTCGCCATCCTCTCTCTGGCATGTCTGTTCACCTGGTCACCCACTTTTCTTGGGGGAAATCTCATCCTTTCACTATTCATGGAGACTCCTTCTCCTATATAAGCCTCCACCATTGCCATGAGCAGCTAGTTTGGAACATATAGACTTTGACATAGAGGAATTCTTAGTGCATTAGTGCTGCTCTTTGTAGGCATTTGGTGTGTTGTGTGAGGATTGCTTTTGAGCTTAAGGAAGGTCTTGAGTTTGTTGCCTTGTATGTGAGAGAGAGACCTCTTTGACTTGGGAGATCTACTTCAAAGGTGAATGCTTGGGAGACATGCTGGCTGGACCTTCTAGAGAAGGACTCAGCGTCAGAACTTTGGTTGTACCTTACTCTATTTCTGATTAATAAAGATAGATGACTACTGTTATGATTCCATTCCCATTTGTCTTATGAATGATTAATGTGAATTACATCCTTTCTGAATGATGTATAGTTGTTTCTAGTAGATTTTACGCTTGTGTTTGTTCTCTCTTTTCTTGTGCATGTGTCCACCCACGAGGATAGTGGAGGATTGTGATCGGCTGGAGCGAAGGAGTGAGAGGATCATCTCTTCATCAAACATAGCGCTGGAATCCAAGTAGGTGTACTTTACCCACTTGTTAGTTACAACTAGGAACTTGCAGAGTAGCATTGATTGATTGTTGCTAGATCCCTTTGGGCTAGTAGGGATTGCCTCTATCCGTAGAGGGGATTTACCTCTCCAACAGCTGGTGCAATGCATTCTACCCCATGTGGTGCACTCCCCTTGTTACTACATTTGGTAAGGTGCAGTCTTAGCCATGGTAGAGAGTCATAAATTCTTGGCGACAATCATCTAAACCAGTGGTATGATCACCCGTATCTCACCTTGTCATCCTTAGTTTATAAACAAGACATGCTTGCATGACCTCATTTTCTAGTCTTCTGATCTTAGCATCCATCTGCATGCTTTTCTTACTCAATCGTACCCAATCTTCTTCAAGTTCGCGAAGTTTAAGGTTCCCTCATTGAATGGCTTCCTGAATCCTTATATGGTCATCCTCTCATAGCTGTGTGATTCCTTCATCCTGGTCTTCGCCTACTACCCCAACTATGGGAGCTATTATGTGAGGATTCCTTTCTTCGGAAATTATGGTTTCGACTCTATTACGCACCATTGGAATCATTTCTACACTCAGGTTTTTCCTCATGGTCCTATAGGACCATCGAACCACTAGCACACGTAGGTCCTAGTCAGTTCATCTCATCTGGTAAACCTTGTTCATTACTCTACGCACCCTATTGAATGCTTCATCATGGAGAATGGGTAACATGTGTTGCCTTTCCTATTGTGGTGGTTTGTTTTGATTCTCTAGGCTGAGGCTAGTGTGTGCTTGTGTGGACTGTACAACATATGTTTGTACCCATCTGGAAAGGTTGGCAGGTAAGTCGTTTCACCCGATCTGATTGGCTTTCATTCGAAGTTGGGGTTTTCTAAAATGTAGGCGCATGATCCTTTTGCATCTACGCTAGTCTTCAAAATTCCTTTGATTCACAACCCACCATCATGTGGGTGTTATGCACAATGCCCACTTCAGCACATCGAATCGCTACTATTCTGGTACTGCACTTTCAAATTTTCTCATAAATTTGTCCACCACTAACAATCCATTATATGTCAATAGTTCCTATGCCTCCATTGTTATGCAACGTAATGACCCGATCATCATGTTGTAGTTTAGTGTTGTGACTTTGAGCAGTCGATTCTGCCATCGCTCTATCTCTTTGTTTGAATCCAAAGTGTAAGACCTTTCGCGTTCCCACGAAATCCTTCCATCTACAGTGGATTCACCCAATCCTCTCCTTGTTTAGTTACCTTGAAGATACAATCAATATCGTCATCGCTACCATCGTTGAACACTAGTTCAGTGTATCACGCTCCCTCTGCTGGATCCAGCAATACTACGACACGTAGTGACATTTTCTCAAAGATAATTTTGCGCTTCTTCAAATTTGTTACTCCTTTCATATTGGTAGCCCAGTCTATCCCTAGTAGCGCGGAATAGGGATTGTTGTCATCGACAATCTTTATCAATTCAAAATCTTCCTATGTTCTCGCACATTCAATATCGGTTGTCACCCATTGCAATCTTCCCATGGGAAAAATATTCTGTTGGTTTGCCATTCATAACTGAAAAGGGTACCACTATAACACGGGTCTTCCCATTCATTCCCATATTTGCTTTAGTAGTACATTCACGTCGAAACCCAGGTCCAGGATTACCTGATCCATTTCATACTCACCTATTTGCATTCTCAAGGTCATCTCCCTTCCTATGTGCAATGTATGCTTTCCTAGTTTTTGGACCACGCACAGTTCTCTTACCCCACGCACCTAGTGATAAGTTCCTATATCCCTTTGACTGCCTTATTGTCGTGCATCAGTTTCATGCATGTCTCCAGAAAGGTAGTGAGCATAGAAGGATCCATCCCTGGTTCTAGTTGATCCTTAATACCTGAAGTGGAGGCCTCCATGAAGCTCTTCTTAGCTTCCATGAATGTCTCCTTCATGCGTTCTAAATCAAACTCGGGTTCCTTTGTAGGAGCCTTACTAACCCACGCACTTTCTTCTGGCTGCTTCCCTTTATCATCTCCCATTGTCACACTGCCCCTAAGCATGATGTTTACATTTGGGTCTTCTACACGCGGTTTAGACCTCATCATTTGCAATTTCTGGGTTAGAGGGTGCTGGAGTACCCCTTTTTCGCGCATCTTCGCTATCAACGAAGGACAATCTTCCACCTCATGATCAAACTGATTACATTACCAACATGGTATCCTAGTCAGGTTTGTACAATCGTAGGCATAATGCCCTAGTCCTCCGCAATTGTAATAGATTATTTGTCCGTGACCCCTTTTTTGTCCCATTCCACCTCAACCCTAACTGTGCCCCTAAAACCTAGTGCATACCATTCCTGCATTTAGGTCGAGGGCTCGCATTTGGCCTACACCCTGTAAGCAGGATTTCGATCTATAATTAGTTCATAGCTTCGGCAGGTGTGTTTTTCATGGCCTACCAACCTGTAGAAATTACAAAACAACTGTTGGGACATCTGTGTACACTTATGCAACAGATGGCAATTATTCATGGTATGTTTTCCTCATATCTGGAAGATCACACCCCATAATGCAGATGCCACAATTAGCCCCACCTGTGCCTCTGGTCTTAATGGAATTGGCCCTCCTCTTCCCAAGTATTTTGCGAACACAAGATATTTATCTTTGTCATGGCCCTAGCTTTTCCATTTTATGCACCATACTTCGTCGTGCGCCTCTGGCCGAGGTGCCCAATCATGTTTCAAACTCTACATTTCTAGACATAGATTCTGTAGTTGCGCGTGGATTTTTTGGACTCCCAATCCATGGCATTTGTTGGCTTATATGGTCCTAACCCAGGTTCAGAAGAGTTATTTAGCCAAACAAATCCCACAACTCCCTACCCTTTCGGCAGCAACCCACAAAGCATGGACTGAGGTCTTACCCGAGGTAGAAGGGGAAGGTGCTGGAACTAGGTTTATGCACCCTTGGAATGTCTTGATGTGGTTTGGAGGGGTCGCACACCATTTTATAGAATCGCGCTACTCTACTCCATGCAGATCTGAACCCACGAAAATCCTTAATACTTATTATTTAATGAGTTGTTATAGCGCAAATCTACCTTGTATGGTCCTTAAGCAAAAATTTAAGAAAAGTAACTAATACACGCACCAAAAATAGTTATAGATTTGCGTAAACACATAACATAAGCATAGGTCAGATAGATATACCAACCATAAACTAACTAGATCCATAATATTTCAGATGCAACACAGTAATTCAGAGCCACTTTATTTCTTATTCAATTCTTTTACCAATACATCCAAATCTTCCATGCATACTCAGCTGCAGGGTGTTGAGCCTCTATCTACCCCCAACACCCTTAACTCACACTTATAGATGCAGAATACACTATCTTCACAGACCCATAGCACCAAGATTCATTCAAACCCAAAAAGAACTGCCTTCTACCCTTAGAGCCTTGCATGGGCAGGCCGACTTACTTCCCATTATTCTATATTATTTCTTGCGTGGACAAGCCTTTAACTCGACCTATTACATTTCGCACTCTACATATTCCAAAGTTTTACAATATTTTCATCCTAACTTACAGGCTTTACACAATCATCGTGACTCATCCCGAGTCACTTGGCAGTGCGACGATACGCATTGCCTAGGCTTCGCGGTTCACCTTCTTGCGAGTGACGTATTTCTCCTTCTTTGTCTGCTCCAATGCTTCATCTAGCACCTGCTTCATTGTTTCTACCACTTCACGCAACCGATACTGCTCATTCTGCTATGCTCAGTTAACACAGAACACCCCCTCATAGGATTTTAGCTCTAGCTGGGGTGCCGCATACAAGACCTCCTTGTACCAACGCAGCCAATTTCCAATTTCGTATCTTCTCTTCACACTATCTGGTATAGCTTGTGTTGCAATTTTGCAAGACCATTGCTATTTTTTGTTAGATCCAAATCCTCCAGGTACATCAAAGACGACTTGTTAACTCTAATTCAACCATTTTTTTATGTATTTACAAGGTTTCCCTTATCTTTTATGGTTTGTCGATCAACCCATAGGTGAGGCCATGGCATCTGGACTATTTTTGCTTCGTGTTTACAAGTTTTCAGGACATCCCCTACCCTCAATGCTGAACTCTGTGTGCTTCTCGTAACTATCAACACCATATTTTTCAGAGACCCCTGCATCATCCTAGGCCATATCACAACCCTCGGGCTTACTCCTTGAGTGTAGATAATGAAAAACTCCATAGTAGTGGGAAGGCACAACAACTTAAGGCTTTTAGAAGCATAGCTCATTTGGTGGATACCTTCCTATGATTTATAAGTGTTTTGAAATTTAAATTCTTTGGCTCTTGTCTTGTCCAATTCCCTCACGCCATTCCTATGACAGATCGTTCCAGATCTGGCTCATACCCTGTTTCTTAATTGCCCACCGTCCGCTCCCTTTTGCCATAACTCAGATGTCTTGTCATGAATTGCGACAACAATGGTCACCTCTCTACCTATTAATGCAGTGGCACAACTCTTTCCATGCAACCATGACCCTTGTAATAGAACAAATCTACGTGCACCGTAGTAGTCATGCAACTTCCCCCAAGATTGCTTTATCATCTTGCACTCTCTTTCAACTAGCTAGAGTGGTGAGACTGTCCTTCGGTTGGTTAGTCAAGCAGTCAGTCCACCTATGTAGAGCTTTAGGCAACTGCCATTTACTCTTCCCGGGAAGGGGTCTCCATTGAGCTTGGAAAGTTGGACTACGCCTCCATCTGTAACTTCTTTGACTACATAAGGTCCCAACCAATGCATTCGAAGCTTGTGAGGGAATTTCTCGAACTTGTTGTCATATAGTAACACTAGATCATTCTCCTTGAAAGTGTGCACCTTGATATGGCGATCGTGCCACACTTTCTCTCGCTATTTCTATACTTGCTGATGGAATCTAGCCAAAAACCGTTCCTCCTCAAGTTCCTCTAGTTGCGCGAGCCATTCCTCCAAAGTCCTGCGGTCTGCCATGCCTGTTATTGCCACAATTTGCAGACTAGGTACAATGAATTCCATGGGCATGATGGCCTCCTTCCCATAGACTAACCGGAAAGATGTCTGGCCCGTCAACTTCTTGCATGTGGTTCACTATGCCCATAGCACAGAAGGGATGCACAAGTCCCAATCATTTCGCTACGCATTACAGACCTTTGTCAATGTAGTCTCCAATATTTTGTTGAATGCTTCAACAGTTTCATTCGCTTGTGGATGGTATGGCATAATCTGTTGATGATATATCTAGAATTCCTCAATGAGCACGCTGATCATTTCATTCAGAAAGTGTGTTCCCCGATCGCTCATTAGAATTTTGGGACATCAAAACCTTGTCAACACGTTCTCAAACAAAATTTTCGCAGTCCTTAACTCGTTGTGCCTCTGCCCACTGAGTCAAGCATTCTGTCATGATGATGATATATCACGTGCCCATATTCCCTCAAGGTGTGATAGGTCCTATGAAGTCAATTTCCCACTTCTTGAACGGTTGCAGCATCAACTGTGGCTTGAGGCATCCCTCTGCGATGGTTTCCTAGTCCATTGACATACGTCACAGGCCCAATAGTATGCTTTTGAATCTTGATGTAGAGTTGGCCACTGTAATCCTATGTGAAGAATATTCTAAGTTGTGGCATGACCCATGTTGTCACAAAACCATGTACTAAGGGCTGCTACTTAGTGAGATCTCATGCAACTGTTTCAAACCAGACTTTAGACTAAGGATTAGCCTCCCTAGTCAGAGAGGGCTCTCTCACAGGTTTTGATATGCATTTAAGAGCAAAAAGATGGCTAACTCTTTATAACAGTGAATGAAATTTAAACTGGTTGGAACAACAAAATCAAGGATTCTTCCATTGGGCTCATGGAGTTGTACATTTCTACAGTAAACAAGCAATTACTGAATCATAGAAACCAAGGCATATAATGTCTCACTGTTCAAAACATCAACTAAGAAGGACTGCAACTCAACAAGACATACATAGGAAGTCTGAGCATCAATGATGAATTCAGAGTGATTGCATGTCTAGTGAACTGTAAAACAAGATACATAAAACCAAAACCACACACATTCTGAACATTTGGGACACACGATGAATCTTGGGAAGAAACAACAATATGCTTTCTATTACTGTGAAAAGAAACTTTGCATAAACCAATATGAGAACTCTGTCTTTTTCATAAAAATCTCCAACCCTTGATACATCAGAGTTTCTTCTATTTATAGAAAATAAAACTAAGCTATCTTGAGTCTCCTCCTCCAGCATGAGGGGAGCTCGAAAACCTATAATTAACTACCTTATCCATATTGAAACTAATTTACTAAATACAGAGGTATTGCTTTTAATACAAAAGAGTCCTAGTTCTAATCAAATTCTGCTACCATCTCCTCGTTTGCTTGATTCCCTCCTGATCTCTGATAGCTGTGCCTTTCCTGTAGGAGCTGGAATGTATCTTGAAGAGCATTCGTTGTACTGGCTGCCTTGGATTCTGAGTGTGTTGCTGACTCAGCCTGTGATGAAGAAATATCCTCTGTTTTCCCGGTCCCTGTTTTGGTCCATGTTCATTTCCCAACAAAAATGCTTGAAGCTGTATAATGACCTTAATGACCATACCATAACACCATCTGCCTGAATAATCTAGATGCTTTGCGAATACTGCCAGGTGTTGAACTCAAAACTCTGGTAATCCTACCAGAAACCCTAATTCTGCGGTCATAAAGGTACTTTATGAAAACTTGGTAAAGACAAAAGATTTTACCTTTATGCAATAAGATTTACATTTGTCAACCTTTAAAGGCTTAAGCAACCATGGTAATTTCCTTTCCATCTTCGAAGCCTTTCTCCACAAAATTTGATGACCTTAGCATTGTTTTCGGATTTTCCCTTAAAAACACTCACCTACAGCAATTTCGTAGCGCACTACGAAACTGCTGTTCTTTGCAAAATCACAGTCTTTAACGAATTTCTTCAATTATTTTAGACTGTTACAGCTTCATCTTCAGTTCCAAAATTGCTTACTTTCCTTTCTTTAATACATGCCTCAAAAACATTAATTAACTTAAGAAAAATGAAAAAACTTGGTGCAACATTGAAATTTAATTCATTTGGCAGCTAACTTGCCTAGCTGAGCCTTCAGCTTTGCAAGTTCACTCTCCATGGCTGCAATCTCTGACACTGTCTTTTCTATATCAGCCATCTCCTTGTCAGCTGCTTCCCATTGCTCCTTGGTGGATGAGGTTTTATCTTTCTTAACCAAAGGAGCCTTTTCCTTTACCTCTTTCTTTCTGCTCTCCTTTGTTTCTTTGGCCTGAGCTACCTGCTTTCCTTTTTGTTTGGTCTGCTCTCTGGTATAGATTATTCTTTTGGTTTCCTGTACTTTCTCTGCCTTCACTGCCTTTTCTGCCTCCTTTGCCTTCTCTATTTTTTCTGCCTTTTCTGCCCTTTCTGGTTTCTCTATCTTAGGCAATGGTTTGGTTTGCTTTGTTGTTACCTTGGCAGTCTCCTCACCCTTTGGGATTTGTCCTACTGTTTGGGCTTGACCTCTAGTGATTGGCCTTCGAGGCTTGACCATGAATTCTTTTCCAGCCTCCTCGAATCTTAGCCTTTTTGAGGCTTTTGATTTCTTAAAGCTATCAGGAGATGACTGTGTAAGGTCAATTGGCATGGGCTCCACTTGTACTGATGTGGCTTGTTCAAAGTCAATTGCCTCTAGCAAATACTTAAGACTAGCCTTTGACATGGGGCTGTCTTCTACTACAATTGACTTTCCCTTTTCTTTGCTCAACTGGCTCCTTGTTCTGATCCTGGTTTCCTGTGCAACTTCACTTGGCTTGGATGCAACTTTCTGGTATTTCATCTTCTCCTCGGATGGTTTTGGTGTCTCTTTAATGAGTACGGGTTTCCCTGATTGCTTTGATTTATTCTTTGGTTTCTTTCGGTCTTTAGCCTGCTTCTTAGGCTCAGCTAATGTAGGCTCTTCAACCATTGTTGCCAGTGTAGGTTCTTCAACCATTGTAGACTCTTGAGCCTTTCCTTCTTTTTCTCTGTCTGGTAATGGGGTTAGACCGGTTTTACTTTGGAAACCCGACATGAAAATGAATGAGTCCCAATCCCTCCCGATTTTATGCAGGCTATCTAACACCAGTAGCTTGATTAAACCATGATGGAAGAGAGATGTCTCATAATTATCCCTTTTAAACTGAACTTTGTCACACATTTTGCCTAGACTCCTAAATAAATAGAAAGGAATATCTATGGACGTCTTTCCTGTGAAATGTAACAGAAGTTTGAAATGGTAGGAGTATACTTTAGTGTACCTTCCCTCGCATGTGAGGTACTTCTGAATGGCTGTGAGGAGCAGAGCATAATGCTCTTTAATATAATGCCTGGGTATTGCCTTAGAAAGGTCCTCGTTAGCATATTGATCTTTCAGAAACTCCTTACATGGAGTTGTATAAAACTTGTAGTTTTTAAACCACTCCTGACCACTCCTTGGGATCTCGATGACAGCAGAGATAGCTTGCGGAGATACAGGGAATTCTAATAATGCAACTTTAG
>APFE031576177.1:2478-23222 GCA_000404065.3 Pinus taeda
TTCTCAACAAATTGTCTTATGTGGTTTGTTTCATAAATTCCTTGATCATTATGATGGATATGCTTTATGACATTGGCTTTTCAGGTGCTATTTAATTTTTTTGCTTGTTTGTGTTTACAGACTTGCTACAAGGGAGCTCATTTGGACCAAAGGAGCGAGGCTTCCACAAACTTGCATTGGATACAAGGTAGGCCTAAAACACTTGTTTGCCTTTGTTTTTAATTGCATATTTAGAGAAAGATAGTTTTTGATTGGCTTGCTTGCAACTAGATATCTTTAGATACTAGGGAGGTCGATCTTGTCCGCAACCTCAACTCATTCCGTGTGACAGGAGTCCTTTGTGTGTTGTCTCTTGCTTTGCTCTTGATTTGTTTTTGATTGAATTACATAGTGTCTCTTTGTTTTAGGATTGAGCCATCATTGTTTTGGATCACTTGAGTAGATCTGGTAGTCTACCTCATATCTGAGTGATAATCTTGGTGTCTTTCAGCTACCTTTGCCTTGTTTTGCCTCGTAATTAAGATCATTGTTGTTTAGCTCTTAACAACTGTGGCGAATCTCCCCTCTCCTTTTTGACCAAGCTGTACGTCACAGATATCCTGTCATACGGCTGTGACGGTTCCTGAAATTGGACAGTCATTGAAGACAAGCGTTCTCTTGTGACGACGTCACTCGGTTGCTAACATCGTGCCTGCGATGATTTCGCGTTCATCTCATGTTGCTAGTCTAACCCCTGTGATGATTCCTGTAAGGTTGCTTTTCACAGCCTTGCCTCCTGAATAGGCAAGTGTAGCTTGTCCTCTGCTGTCTCTTACATCTTATCAAGCTTATTTTGACTGTGTTTGCTAAGGCATATCCTTCTTGGTTCCTTTTATCTGAGTTTTGAGTTTTTGGGCTGTGTGACCTAAGTCTTTTAAGGTTTCATCAAGAAGTCACTTGTTTTGGGTTGCTTCTCCTTCCAAGATTCTGAACTACATCCACAACCATCTTATTAGCTTGTTTGAAGCTATTCCCTTATTGCTTGTCTATTCTTTCTGATTGGTCTATGGTGATTGGTGATTGAACCAGTTTGTTGATTTGATTTCTAGTCTATTGAACATAGATTACATTTGTTTTGATTAGTCAGGCTTGCATTTGCTTATTTGTTATTAAGTCTAAAAAATTAAAAAAATTGCACTTATTTAGCATACGAAAGTGAAAGCATGTTTGCATTAGTGGATTTTTCATGATTGAGAAATTAAAAGGCAAAGTTCAAATCTTTCATTTTTCGTCATAGTAGTTGCGAGGTAAGCGAAATTGATGCATCGTGTTTCCTAGTGATTGGATTGCTTGCATGCATTTCTGTTCTTGCATTTGCTTGTTATTGTTTTCATTCACTTGGAAATGAACTCCTTACCCTCATTTAGGTAGTCGTTCATCGAAAGGAATGGTTTTTTACTCATTGTAGTTGCATCCTAGGAATTGTTAAAATACATTTAGTAGGGCCTTGAAATCGAGACTTTATTCAAGATTAACTGTTAAAATATATTGAATGAACTTAAAAACGCATTGGAACCTAACACTCACATAACTAGAGGTCTAGGCTAGAGACGTGTTTCGGCGTCATTAAACCTAGTTGCTATTGTTTTCACTAAGGTTGGGTGGTTCCTCCTTTTGTGATTCAATAGGTACTAGTACAAATTTGTGCTCCCCATACCATCGCGTATATATTGGGAGACCCCACTAGGTTATCATTCTATTATCCATAGGAAGCAGAGTATGCTACCTTATGAATCGTAACACCTGAAACATAGCATTTGAGAAGATTGACTGCCATACGAAAAGTCCTTGGTCATTTCTCTTTCATTTGATCACCAAGGTGTATATGCAGTTTTGTGATTTGTTTGGTAGAGCTCTTGTCTAGTACTCCAGAGCAGTCACTTTCATTCCTTTTCAACCCTTTAAAAGTAAAAGGATCATCTGAGTACTTGTCCTTTCAGGCTCATTAAACATTCGATGGCGACTAGAGTCATCTTTTGTCCTTTTTCTCGACTCTTTAAATATGAAAAGGTCAAGTTTTGTTCCTATGTCATAAAATTTATTTGTCCACGCTCACATTTTACCCGTTAATCATGGCCGTGTTCTTGGTTTGCGTAGATTTTCAACCCTATTTGATTATATCTTTTTCTCGGATTTTGAGTTTAGGCCATCCTGGCGGACTCACCGATCCCGTCCTCTTTACCAAGTGACAGAGACTCTACATCCCCTATCTCTTTTGAGGTATTGACTATTGGTGGTACCCTTCCCATTGTTCCAAGTGTGCAGCCTCTTGACTCTTGAGCTCTGGGAGAGGAGCCTTTTGATATCAATTGGAATCCTCTTTGGGAGCCTTTAGAAGAAGACTTCCTGTCTACTCCTCTTGGTGTTTCAATTGTAATGTCTTCTTCCGACATGGATGAGACGAGTCCCATTAGCAGTGAAGAGAACCTTGTACCAAGTGAAGAAATTCCTATTCCCTTGGAACGTTTCTCTTTTAGCACTCCTCTTGGCATGCCATTAGCATTGCACTATCGTGCCTTGTTTGACATCATGAGTTCCACATCTCTAAATCGGAGTTCTGTGTGGTCTCGTGCCATAAATCCAACTTCAGGGCATTTCATACCTTAGATTCATGATGTATCGGTCACGTATGTTCTATCAATGCCCACTGTTTGTGTGGCTTTTACATCTCCTTCCATTAGTGAATTTATTGCATCCTCGGTGTTTACTATTATTGTCGGGACCTCTTTTGAGCCCGCTAACAGTGGTCCCTCATCCTTGGTGTCTGGAGTTATTCACCTTACAGGTAATGTCCCACTTTCTTCCGGTTCCATTTCGGCAGGGTGGTCATATGAGCAATACATGTTTGCTCTTCAAAACCCAAATCATAACCCTCTAGGCTCCCAAATACCATCCTATCCGAATAACCCGTTGCACTATTATGATCCTCGAGTGGCTCATACTTATCACATTGGGTCTCTCCCTTATGGTGGCATGCAAAGCCTACCTTTTCAAGGGCAACCATTTCAAGGGCAACCTTCAGGCCTACAAGGACAACCCTTTCAGGGACAACCTTTGACCGGCACAGGTGCCTCTTTTGTTTACTTAGGGCAACCTTCTGGTCAACTAGGTCAGCCTCAATTCCAGCTAGGCCAACTAGTTGCCTAGCAAGGTCAGCCTTTTGGATAGCTAGGTCAACCTCTGTTTCAACCAAGCCAACCCATTGCCCACCAAGGTCAACCTTCTAGTCAAGCAGGACAACCTCAAATCTAGCAAGGCTAGTCGATTGTCCAACACAGTCAATCCTCTGGTTAAATTGGCCAACCTCAGATCTAGCAAGGCCAACCCACTGTCCAGCAAGGTCAACCCTCTGGTCAAATGGGCCAGCCTCAGATTCAGCAAGGCTAGCCTACTGTCCATCTAGGTCAACCCTCTGGTCAAATGGGCCAGCCTCAGTTTCAGCAAGGTCAACCTATTACCCAGCAGGTTCAACCTTCTAGGCAAACAGGTCAACCTCAGTACCAACAAGGCCAACCTTATAGCCAGTTGGGTCAACCTCAGTACCAACCAGGCCAACCTTTTAGCTAGTTGGGTCAACCCCAGTTTCAACAAGGACATCAGTCCAGTCAAATCAATCGACCTCTTAGTCAACCGGGCATTCAGACACTAATTGTTTCTCAAGCCCCACCCAGTTTCCAGAGTCAAGCTGAACTTCAGACTCAACCCGGTCTCCAAACTCAAGTTGGATTTCAAGCCCAACCTGTTTATCAAATGCAGCTTGGTCCTCAGGCGTAGTTTGGAGCTCAGCCGTAATATGGTCTCCAAGTACTTCAGCGACCCCAAGGGCAACCTCAGGGTGCTCCGTATCAAAATTATCAGCAACCACAAGTCAATCCTTATCAAAATTTTTAGCAGCCCTATGCTGCCCCTGTTGGTCAAGCTGGCAACCAATGGGTTGCTAGTGTTCAAAATCGAGGACAACAACCAGGTTATGGCATTAACCTGCCTAACTATAACCCTTATGGACAGAATCCTTATGGAAAAAATCTATGGGGGTAACAAGGCTCTGGGTGGAACCCTAATGCTGGCCCTTATCAGAGGCCTATGATGTCCTTTAATCCTCAATTACCTTTTCTGGCAACCTTGGAACTGCCCAATGTGTCAAAATTGACGAATGATCCAATCCTTCATAATCCATATTGGCCACTAGTTCCGACCAAAATTCCCGGTGATTGTCCTAAATTTGATGGTAAATCTAGAGATGACCCTCAATCTCATGTCATGACTTATCACCTCTGGTGCTCATCTAACTCATGGCTCGATGATTCTATCCGTCTCCATCTTTTTCAACAGACTCTCACTAGCTCCACCGCGAAATGGTATATTGAACTTGCCCATGGAACTTTCCAAGATTTTAATTCACTTGAAATCGCATTTCTTACCCACTTTCAGTTACTGATTCATTATGAAATGGGAACACACCTCCTGACTTCCCTAAAACAAGACACGAACATCACATCTCCAACCATATTCATGAATGGAGAAGGCGACATCGTTTGATTAACTTCTAGATCCCTGATCAGCTTCTGACTGACTGGTTTACTACCTCTTTTGTCGGTCTGATAGCCTGAGATTGCTATGGGGCATGTGTTACTGAAGAGCAAGATATTTTACGTGCTAAGTATCTGGATTTGGTTTATTCCCAATATGGCACACTGTATGATGTCTTACTTGATGATCCGCGACCTGGAATTTCTAAAGCTCCATCGATGCCTTCCATCAATGGTGTTATTGGTTCTTTTGTTTCATCTTCCTGAAACTCTTCCACGACTCATGTGAAGCAAAAACCTACCGCTCCTAATGAAAATGCTTCTCAGGCCATAGCTGATACTGGTAAAACCTCTGAAGTCAATGTCGTCCAGTCCACTGCAGCAGATAAAGCTTCGAAAGGTAAGAAGAAGGGGAAAGGCAAAAATAAGGCTGATACACCAAAGTAAGACCCTCCTAAGCCTCTAGCTGATGATGGTGCTAAACGCAAACACAAGTATCCTTGTCTTATCTGTGACGAAGATCACTACACTAAAGACTATCCTAGATGGTTTGAGGTTAGTTGTTTGCTTAAGGGGACTCCAGGAACTCTTGCTGTACTTAAAGAGCCTTTTCCCTCTCAACAAACTCAAATGGTGGTAGATCAACCTCAATCCTCTTCCACTTTTGGCTCCCAAGCTTTTACGGCTGGGACTATCCCTATTCATGTGAGTACTTGAGCGAAAGAATATCTTCTGTCTACCGGCAAGGAACTTGAAGTCCCTTCAAGCGTCCCTTCATCCACTTCTGGACCTTTTCATATTGAACGACCTAGCACTGAGTCTGTCATACGACCTCCTACTAAGGGAGTCCTCCAGAAATCTTCTTACAACCCCAATGCTCATTGTTTGGTCAATTTAGTGTCCTAGCTTGTTCTACATAAATTATCAATCCAGGTGTCATAAACTGATGAAGTGTAGTGCACTATATGTGCTAGATGACCCTTCTTACTTCATTATTTTTGAGTTTTATGTTGTTTTGTGGGTTTTTGATCCTTTAATCCCTAATGATTTATAATGTACTTAACAAAATCTTAAATCTACTTCTGTAAAGACTGCTAAGAACCAAAAGAAATGAAAATTGAAAGAGCTTAAGTAATATTTGGAAGCAAAGTTTAGTTAAGAAATGAAAATAGAGTTTCTATTTCTGCTCTTATTATTATTCCCAAATCATGAACTAAAAACTAAAAAGTAAAGTTGCAACTACTGTCTAATCAATTACAGAATCAAAACTAAATGAAATACTAAAAATTGAAAGTGAATTGCAACTATCTATGATGGAAGAAAAACTAAATGAAATACTAAAACTAAAAATGAAATTGCAACTATCTATTATGGAAAACAAAACTAAATGAAGTGCTTAGTTACTTTGCCTCTCAATTTTGGGAGAAAAACCTCCTTGTGATAGCATTTTGAGGAATTTTGTACTTCATTATTCTAAGAAAATAAATGCAAGAATATAGAAAAGACTCATTGCATGAATGAACTATTCAACCACTTAGTTTAAGATGAGTCATCAACTAGAAGGGATTTTTTGAAACATTCATCTACACCATGAGTCAATAAACTAGTAAGAAAATGGCAAGAGAAATAATGTTACTGATCATTTTAATTGAAAAACTAAAGACTAATGAAACAACAAATGAAACAAACTACTCTACACCACTAAATTCAACTTCTAACTACTGATAAAAACTAGAAAGAAATTAAGCAAAGAGAAAGCTATTCTGTACTGAAAGAAGCTATTGTGCATTAGTAAGAAAATGATAGAGACTACATTATAAACAAGGTTAGTAAATGGTTATGAACACTATGGAAGAAACAATGAATTTACAATTATCTAGAGAAGATAAAACAAAATGAAATAAAACCTCAGTCAATGCAGGGGCCCTCTGCAACTACTTAGGTTATGCGTACTCAATCAAAACTCCAAGAAACTCCTTCACATATCCATGAAACTTGCTGTATTCATATTAAAAAAAACATAGGAAATGATTTTTCAAATTTACAGAGCAGTAGTCTGATCTTAATGCATCATGGATTTCAAACTGGTTCTGAGTTCTTTACACATGTATTTATAAGAAAATTATACAACTGTTTGTGGAGAAAAATAAGCTACAGCCAAAAACATGTAGGAGACAGGCACACAGAATTTTCTTCCTTGGCTGCTGAAGACATAAATCTAAGATGATGGCTATTGGATTCGGTTGCACAGATGGCTATTGGAGTTCGTGGGTTTAGGAAGTTGTTTAGGATTCCATCAGTGTGAAACATGTACAAAACAGAGTCCTATTGCCTTTGGTCTCTCTACGTTTGACTTCTTCATTGACCGGAGTCTTGTACCATATTCCTTGTCAACCTAGGCTAGGTGAATAGGACATGATCCATGTCATGATGATTTCCAAGCTGCCCATGTAATTAGTTTCTCCTTCTGACACCTAGAACCTATTAAAACATGGAAGTAGCTGCAGAACAACCGATTAGCTACAGAATAGGTTGTGTTCCGTAGCTAAAAGAAAAAAGCTAATTTAAACAACAAAATATAAAAGCATAACATGTAAATCACTAAAATGTTCTCCTTAAGGCAATGCATACTAGTTATTGATGATAGGGATGCATTTTCTTCATGGAAAAACAAAGAAGAGTTGCTAAGGAAAGGGTATTTTTGAAGTTCAACATACCCCCACTCCAAAACCATTGCATGTCCCCATGCAATCAAAATTGTGAACTTCCTCCTCCTATTGCATCTGTTCTGATACTTTAGCCATAACTTACAACTTCCTCTTCTTGCTTTTCTTTGCATTGATTGCCATCCTTGGCTTCCTCATAAGAAATCTGTATTTGAGATTAATAAGTGTCTTATTCAACTTCTTAATTTTCCATTTCAGCTTCCTGTTCTTCTTGTTCCATAATCCCAAGTGTAGCATTGTGTTGTCATGAATAGCTCTATCTAGCTTATTTTATTCCCTTAAGGTTTCATTTTCTTTTTGGATGTGCTTATTCAGAATTTCTAGCTCATAGATCTCTTGTTTAAGAGAGCTAATTAGAGTTTCTTGTGAGGTGACAGGCTGCTCTAGATTAACTGAAGTCCATAGGTCTATTGAGGTACTCTTTTTCTCTAATGACTCTATGTAGTCATAGATTTGCTGTTGTATTGGATCAATGCCAGGAGAAGCTCTACTTGGGCTACCTTCAAAATTATGTGGAGGAGAGTTCTGTGGAATTTGTTCATATGGAATACTATCAGGGGACTGAATTGGGGTTTCTTCATCTAAATTTATAAACTAGGCCTCTTTTGATTTCACTTTCTTCAACTTGCCTCGGATTCTAGAGCTCCTCCTCAAGTTTTGGAAGCTTATGGTTTCTTATTTTGTGTCCTATTTCCTCTTTCCTTTCTCTTTATCTTTCTTGATTTGTTCATTGATCTTGGTTAGTCTTTCAGAAAGAAGTTGTTCATCTTCTTGAGGTGATGAAGGTTCAGGAATATCCTTATTGATCTCTTCAACCCTCTCTTTCATTTTTCCCTTATGTTTGGTCTACTCCCTAACCTCTGGTTTAAGAGCTATCTCTGCATCATCTTTTTGTGAGGGGCCTTTAATGCTGATATTTCTTCTTCTACTTATTTCAACAAGACTTCCCTTAGATAAATCTGGAGAATCTTGGAAGAAATTCCTTACCAAGAAGTCCTCCCATGTATCCCTACACTTCTCAAATGAAATTCAATTAAAATCTTCACTAATCCATGGTGATACAGAGTGGTTTCTATTGATTCAACTTTCTTTTGAAATTTGTTGCCGTTTTTCTCAGACTATTCAAAAGGAAAAAGGGAAGATTGAGGGTTCCATTCTCTAGAAAGTTCATTAACAATCGTATGTGATAAAAATACATAGACCCAAACCTCCCTTCACATGTAATGAATTTTTGCAGTATTAACAACATGCTACTCCATTTGTTTTTGAGTGCAGAAATTGGAATCCCTTTTCTAAAGACTGAAACATCCATACATGGGTTTTTAAGAATCACCTTCCAAGATTCATCATGAAACTCTTTGTTTTTAAACCGCCTTTCTCCTAGCCTTGGGAGTTTTGTTGCATCTGCTATGAAAGACTTGGTAACTGCAAATTTGATGTCGCCTATTTCCACTTCCATGACATCAAATGACCTGGAAAAAGATTTAGTGATTTTCTTATGGTAACTGTTAAATTTTTCAATAAAACACAACCATCTAGCATTATGTAACATTCCCTTCAGCTTTGGATATCCCTCCATGTATTTTACCCCTATGGGTTCAGTTCTAACAATAAGCCACATATCCTCTGTTCTCGATTACCCTTCAAAACTACTCTCACTGTCTAAGAAATAAAATGACTACGAAATGGTAATGGAGTGACTGGGTATATAGAAGTGGAATGATTATGGATATGGAAATGGGATGAAAAGATATATGGAAGCAGAATGATTGTGAATTATGGAAACAGAATGACTGTATATACGAAATATATGGAAACAGAGTGACTGTATACGCAAAATGGCTATGTAAATATGAGAGAAAAACTTAAGAGTCGGCATGTAATAAATAGACAGTCAGGGTTTGAAGAGTCATATATAGCTAGGTCACGTCATTAACCTGACCGTTAAAAAATGTAGTTGTGGAGGATCGGTTAAGTACAAGTTATGGAGTTCAAAGTGGAGATCAGTTATGAAGGAATCATTGGACCGTTCATCATTTAAGGTGGAAGATATGGTGGAGACATCGTGGTAGTCAAATCACATGATGATTAATTAAGGAGACATGTGATCATACATGTTATACAAGCTTATGTTTTTAAATTGCTTTTTGAAATAAATTTTTGTATTTTACCTTTGGAACCTTACCTTCCGCTTGCTAATATTTTGATGTTTTCTCCACAGGTGCTTTAGGCATGATTGGTCTTCAAAGTTGATTTTTCTTCAATTACCTGCATACAAAATTTTATTATGAACTAGACACTTATGCTTGGACTGATAATCAAACTGTTGTTGCAGAATCAGATTAGCTGCAGAACATGATTAGCTGTAGAATGGAATCAACTACAGAATGTGAAAATAGCTATAGAATGTGAAACAAAGAGTGAAATATGGCTTATGAATAAATGAAATGGAAATCGCTGTGTAAGTGAAAATAAGACAAGATGATAAATGAAAATGGAGATGAAAGAAATACTCGAAATGGAAAAATTTATTGGTGATATGGAAATGGAATGAAGTGAAAATGTAAAAGAAAAACAGAGTGAAGTGGGATGAAATGAAATTTACAGAATGCAAAGTGACTGTGGCTTTTTGTCACCACTTATTATAGAAAGGAAATAGAAAATATAGGGTGTCAGAAACATCTGATTTTCATCTTGTATTTCTAGATAAGCATGCCAACCAATGATTGGTTCAACTTAATATTATCATATCTCATATATATATATAATATATATAAATATATATATATACTAATTGGTGGAGACGAAGGATTCTTCTTCACTAACTTCATTTTAGAATTGTTCTGGAAGATCTTGATGAACTCCTCCTTTGAAATTGGTTTTTGATATATCTTCAGTCTATGACCATTCACAAGAAGAGGATTTTGACTTTCATCTATTGTTTTTATCCCCACTGCTCCATTACTGAAGACTTTTTCAATCTCAGATGGCCCAAGCCAATGCGTTTGAAACTTCCCTTGAAAATATTTAAACTTTGAATCAAATAACAATGCCCAATCTCCCTCTTGAAACCTCTTGTCCTTGATGTATTTGTCATGCCATTTAGCCCTCTGTTGTTGGACTATACTAGTCCTTTGAACTTCTTCTTGCCTGATTTCATCAAGTTCATTTAATTGCTTCAGTCTATGCTTTTGAGCCTTTGATAAATCCATCCCCATCTGGACTACCATCTTGAAAGTTCTAATTTGGAACTCTATAGGGAACATGACTTATTTCCCATAAACAAGTTCATAGGGTGTATGTCCCGTTGTGTTCCTCCATGTAGTTCTATAGGCCCATAAGGCTTCAGGAAGCCTTTCTGTCCAATCTCTTCTATGTAGATGCACAATATTGGTGAGGATTCCTTCAGTCACTTTATTTGTGGAATCCACTTGACCATTTGCTTGTGGATGAAAGGGAGTAGATTTTCTATGCTTGATCTTGTACTTCTCCATAAGCCTTTCCATCATGTTGGATGTGAATTGAGATCCCTGGTTTGTCACAATTTCTCTTGGAACACCAAAACGAGTAAAGATGTCCTCAAAAATAAAATTAACTACAGATTTTTTGTTAGCAAAAGGTAATGCTTTGGCTTCTACCCATTTGGTGACATAATCAGTGCATACCAATATATACCTTTTTTGCTTAGATGGAGGATTAATTGGTCCAATAAAGTCTAAAGCCCATTTTTCAAAGAGTTCAATAAGTACCTGAGTTTGTAGTGGAATTTCGTTTGAGGGAGCAAGTTTCCCTACCCTTTGGTAGCTGTCACACCTTCTGATATATTCTTTAACATCTTTGAAGATGGATGGAAAATAATATCCTAAAGAAAGGATTTTATAAGATGTTCTCTTGTCAACAAAGTGTCCACCACATGGCTCATCATGACATGCTTTGAGAATATTAGGCATTTCATCTTCCCTGACAGACCTTCTGATCATAAGACTTGGCCCTATTTTATACAATTAGTTAGTGATCCATGAATATCTTGCACTTTCTTGAATAATCTTTCTTTTCTCTCTAGGAAACAAATGTGAAGGTAACTTCGCTGTAACCAAGTAATTAGCAACATCTACAAACCAAGAAGTTTGAGTAGTTATTGCAAAAAGATATTCATCAGGAAACTTATCTTCAACCAGAGAGTCTTCTTTGATATTCTGAATCCTGGACAAGAAATCAGCAACTGTGTTTTGTTTTCCTGTTCTATATAGCACAGTAATGTTGAATTCTTGCAAAAGTAAAAGCCATCTTATAACTCTACCATTAGTAATAGGTTTATTCATCAAATATCTAATTGCAGAGTGATCTGTATGAACAAAGGTTTCATAGCCTGTTATATAGTCTGAACTTGTTAATTGCATGAACAACAACTAAAAATTCCTTTTCAGTCACAGTATAATTCAACTTAGTGGGAGTCAAATTCTTACTTGTATAGTAAATGGCATAAGGGATCAAATCTTTTTGTCCCAATACAGTTCCTAGAGCTGTATTTGAAGCATCTGTGGAAATATGGAAAGGAAGTTTCCAATTTGGACCTCTTAAAATAGGTGCTTCAAAAATCTTTTCTTTGAAGGTTTCAAATGCTAGTTGGTAATCAGGATTCCAACTGAATTCACAATCTTTTGTAAGCTATTTGAAGAGTGGAGATGCTATTTTGGTGAAGTTTTCTATAAACCTTCTATAGTATCCTGTAAATCCTAGAAAAATCCTAACATCCTTTTGGTAATTTGGAATTAATAACTTAGAGATGACTTCAAATTTAGATTTGTCAACTTTAATCACATCTCCCGAAATGTGATGTCCTAAAACAATACCTTTTGTAAACATCGTAAAACATTTTTCATGGCTTAGTGAAAGGTTTGTTTCTTTACATCTTTTAAGAACTTTTTCCAAATTTTCCAAAGCTTATTCAAATGCGTTTCCATAGACTGTAAAATCATCCATATATACCTCTACACAATCATGTATTATATCAGAAAAAATTCCTAGTATTGCTCTTTGGAATGTTGTAGGAGCACTACATAACCCAAAAGGAAGTACTCGGTAGGCAAAAGTACCCCATAGACAAGTGAATGTGGTTCTATTTTGATCCTCAAGTGCTACTTGAATTTGATTATAACCACTAAAACCATCCAAGAATGAGAAATACTTCTTACCTGCTAATGTATCTAACACTTGATCTATAAAGGGAAAAGGAAAGTGATATTTAAGGGTTGCTTTATTCAACTCTCGGTAATCAATGCACACCCTCCATTTACCATTATTTTTAGGCACAATTACCAAAGGAGAAACCCATTGACTATTTGAAATTGGGTAAATGAAGTTTACATTGAGTAATTTTTGGAGCTCTTCTTTTATAATTTCCCTAAGATTTGGATTCATTCTTCTTTGAGGTTGTTTGATTGGTCTACTATTTTCCCCAATATAGATATGATGGATACAAGTCTTAGGATCAATGCCTTTTATGTCAGTGTACTCCCATGCAAATGCAACAAAATGTTTTTGTAATGTTTTGGTTAGCTCTTCTTGTTGTAGTTTCTCCAGGTTTTTGTTTATGTTCAATGTCCTACCTGGAAAAATTTCAATTGTAGAGCTACAAAACTCTTCCATAGAATAGAGAGACATCAACCTAGATGACAAGTATTCAGCATTAAATTTTTCTTGAAATTGTGCATGATCATATTCTGAAGATGTTTTAAAATTTTCCAATGTATTCAAAATTTGACTATCTTCACTAATTTCTGAAATAGTAAAGAGAGGCTAAATATCATTTTCATCATCAATCCATTCCTTGTCATCTATTTATGTGATTGCTTTTTCTGGAGGATACAAAGTAAATTTCTTTGTTGAATTACCATCAGAAATATACATGTCACCAGATCTACAACTGATAAAAGCATCAGCGGTGGCTAGCCAAGGTCTTCCTAATATGAGTGGGTGTCCTCCTAGATTATTCTTGGGAGTTAAGATCACAAAATCAACAGGATATTCCCAAGAATCTAAGGATACTGAAATGTCTTCTAGCACACCATCTGATTTGATTACTAATCTATCTGCAAGTTGCAGTAAGGTAGGTGTGTAAAGAAGATTAGGAAGTTTAAGCTGCTCTATAGTTTATCTAGTCATAATTCTTATTGTTGCCCCTAAGTCAATCAATGTATTTGGAATTTCAATTCCATTTATATGTGTCTTGACAATTGGACTTCCTAGATCCACATATTTCTACATGGAAATTTTTCCCATCATTATGTCCGCTATCTTTCCCACTAGGTGAATTATTTTTGTTTCTTTTGATCTTCTTCCTGGTCTTTTGATGCTCAACTCCTTGATTGTCTTGGCTAGAATTGTAATTTCTCTATGGCTTGTAACAAAGGAATTTTGATACATACATTCTTCAATTCATTTAGAAAATCATAATTGGGCAACAAGATCTGTTTTTCTACTCCTTTATCAATTTGTAGTCTCTTAGGAAAAGGAGGTGTAGAAGTAGATGTTGGTTGCTCAATGATAGGAGTTGTATTCAATGTTTCTTTTTGTTTTCCTTTTTCAATGTTTTGGTTTTGGAGAGATGTTCCCTCAAAAATTTTATTGACTTTTAGAGAATCTTCCTCAGAAGTGTCTTGTTCTTGAATAACTACAGAAGGTCTTTCCTTTTCTAATATCCTACCTGATCTTAGTTGAACAACATTAAGATCTAGTGGAGTAATCATGTAAGTTGGAAATTGTTGTCCTTCTACCATGTAAGAATTCTGAGGGTTTTTATTGTTGCAGTTTGGTAATGGTTGGGCAGGTAGCTGATTTGGTTTATGCTGAAATGGTAGCAAGAGTTGAGGATTTTGACTTTGTTGTGGAGGTTGTTGTGGAAATGGCAATGAGAGTTGAGGTTTTTGATTTTGAAGTTGTGGCTGCTGATTTTGTTGCTAATTTTGTGGGGGAGGATAATTATGATAGGATGGAGGATATTGATAATATTGAGAAAATCTCCCATAATGATTTTGTACCCCTTGTGCCCACGGTTGAGATTGATACCGAGATTGTAGTTAAGGCCAAGGTTGCTGCTAAGAATTCCAGTTTGGTGGACGTTGAAGATACATTTGATTGTTAAATCCATGATTTTGTGGCCCCAACCAAGGTCTTCTTGCAACAAAACAAAGATATTCTATAGAATTTGGGGCTGTTTCCTCTTGAAAGATAGCCTTAAGACCTAGGATTGAAGGAAAACCCTTGGTTTCATGGATTTTCGAATAGATCATACAAGTTTTCTATAATTTTTGCATCTAAAGGGCATTCCCTTAGAGCATGTTTCTTTCTGCATTTTGGACAGAGAATGGCTAAAGCATCAACCTCTGTTTTCTGCTTGTTTTGAATTTTAAGGGTGTATAGTTTCTCACTAAGGCTTCCTAGAATGTTAGTTTTAAACTCATCTAACATATTGCCAATTTTTTCCCTGCTTATAGAACTAGTTGCAGATTTGTTTTCTCTAACAAGAGAAGGATCTCTCAGCCCTTTCCCTATTTAAGATTTCCCTCTTGAGAGATGAACACATAGTTCTCATATGTCACTCAATGGAAGTTGAGAGATATCTCCCTTCCCCATCATGTTAAGGATATCTATCCACTCATCTCTAATGGCCTTTAACAAAAGAGCTTTCAAAGTTTCTTCATCTTTTCTTTTTTCAAATTATAGTTGAATCTCTCAATAAAATCTTCTAAGTTTTCATCCTCTCTTTGCATCATTTTGAACACTTCATCTTTATGATTGGTAGGCATACAATAATCCAAGTATCTATCCAAAAATATATTTTTCATGTCATTCCATGTTCTAATGGATTGAGTGACTAACCCCATGAACCATTTCAAAGTAGCCCCTTTCAATGTTGAGGGAAACAATTTAAGTTTTTGAGAGTCTTCTAGATAGTCATAAGTTCTACACAAGACTTCAAACTCAAACAAAGATGTTTCAGGGTCCTCACTTCTCAACCCATAGAAGTTTTGGAGGACAGATGGTGGGATATTTTTCATTGTAGTGTGTGTTTCCTCATCCACTATAGGGAATCCAAAAGTGTTATCTATCTCCCTATTTTTTCTGCCTCTTCGATTATTACCTCTACCTCCTCCATTATCTCCTCTACCTCTTCCTCTACCCCCTCCTCCAAAAAGTGATAATTCTCCATCTTGTTCCTCTTCTGCAATTATAGTTTCTTTAGAGTCAATATAGGGCTCAACTTGTAAGGTTATTCCCTCCTCTTTTGGTTCTTCTATTAATGTATTATGGGAGAGAGTTTCTACTTCTTCCTCACTAGGTATTCCTAATTCTTCAACTACAATAGGCTCTCCTGTGGAGGTGAAAAAGGTTATCCCTGCTATTGGAGATTCAAAGTTTTTCTCTCCTAAGACTGTCTTGATAGATGAAGTACGAGATTCTTCTTATTGAGTTTCTGCCCCTTGAATTCCAGGAAACCTATGGCTGGGAGTATGAGTCTGGGATGGAGGTGTGTTTTTTCTTACTCTTGGTGGAGTAGGTGGAGTTGTGGGAATTGAACTTTTGCCCCTAGCTATAAATCTACCCCTAGAGTCTCTTTCTCTATGCATGTCATTGTTTTTTTTTTAATGTAAGAGATAATGCTACCTAGTTACATTTCCCCGACAATGCCGCCAAAATGTTTGGTCAATTTAGTGTCCTAAATTTCTCTACATAAATTATCAATCTGGGTATTGTAAACTGATGAAGTGTAGCGCACTATATGTGCTAGATGACCCTTCTTACTTCATTGTTTTTGAGTTTTATGTTGTTTTGGGGGTTTTTGATCCTTTAATCCTTAATGATTTACAATGTACTTAACAAAATCTTAAATCTACTTCTGTAAAGACTGCTAAGAACCTAAAGAAATGAGAATTGAAAGAGCTCAAGTACGATTTGGAAGCAAAGTTTAGTTAAGAAATGAAAATAGGGTTTCTATTTTTGCTCTTATAATTATTCCCAAATCATGAACTAAAAACTAAAAAGTAAAATTGCAACTATTGTCTAATTAATTACAGAATCAAAATTAAATGAAATACTAAAAACTGAAAGTGAATTGCAACTATCTATGATGGAAACAAACCTAAATGAAATACTAAAACTGAAAATGAAATTTCAACTATCTATTATGGAAAACAAAACTAAATGAAGTGCTTAGTTACTTTGCCTCTCAATTTTGGGAGAAAAACTTCCTTGTGATGGCATTTTGAGGAATTTTGTACTTCATTATTGTAAGAAAATAAATGCAAGAATAAAAAAAAGACTCATTGCATGAATGAAGTATTCAACCACTTAGTTTAATATGAGTCATCAACTAGAAGGGCATTTTAGAAACATTCATCTACACCATGAGTCAATAAACTAGTAAGGAAATGGCAAGAGCAATACTGGTACTGATCAGTTTAATTGAAAACTTAAAGACTAATGAAACAACAAATGAATCAAACTACTCTACACTACTGAATTCAACTTCTAACTACTGATAAAAACTAGAAAGAAATTAGGCAAAGAGAAAGCTATTCTGTACTGAAAGAAGCTATTTTGCATTAGTAAGAAAATGATAGACAGTGCATTATAAAAATGGTTAGTAAATGGTTATGAACACTATGGAAGAAATGATGAATTTACAGTTATCTAGAGAAGATAAAACAAAATGAAATAAAACCTCAGTCAGCACAGGGGTCCTCTGCAACTACTCAAGTTATGCGTACTCAATCAAAACTCCAAGAAACTCCACATATCCATGAAACTTGCGGTCTTCATATTAAAAAAAACACAGGAAATTAGTTTTCAAATTTACAGAGCAATAGTTTGAGCTTAATACATCATGGAAATTTGAATTGGTTATGAGTTCTTTACACAGGTATTTATAAGAAAATTATACAACTGTTTGTGGAGAAAAATAAGCTACAACCAAAAACACGTAGCAGACAGGCACACAAAATTTTCTTCCTCGACTGCTGAAGACATAAATCTAAGATGATGGCTATTGGATTCAGTTGCACAGATGGCTATTGGAGTTTGTGGGTTTAGGAATTTGTTTCGGATTCCATCACTATGAAACGTGTACAAAACAGAGTCCTATTTCCTTTGGTCTCTCTACGTTTGACTTCTTCATTGACCAGAGCCTTGTACCATCTTTCTTGTCAATCTGGGCTAGGTGAATAGGACACAATCCATGTCATGATGATTTCCAAGCTACCCATGTAATTAGTTTCTCCTTTTGATGCTTGGAACCTGTTAAAGCATGGAAGTTGCTGCGGAACAGCCGATTAGCTACAGAATAGGATGCGTTCTGTAACTAAAAGACAAAAACTTATTCAAATAGAAAAACATAAAAGCATAACATGTAAATCACTATGTATACTGGGTATTGATGATATGAATGCATTTTCTTCATGGAAAAACAAAGAAGAATTGCTAAGTGTAGTTTTGAGGTTCAACAATCGTGCCACGCAGCACGATAGTATTGTTGAGGACTTAGCCCAAGCTCCTTCAGCTATGTACGCTTTGGAAGTTCTCTAGAGTTCCCCCCCCAATGTAAGTCTATGCTATCTTCCATTGGTGGCATTGACTCGACTGATTCAAAATTAATTACATTCGATCTTGAGAACCATGTGCTGTGATTGCCTCATCAAATTGCTTTTCTCATTCAAGTAATCATTCACTCGAAGAATATTCATCGTACTATTATTGATGAGGGTGCCTCCACTTGCATCATGTTTGTTCCTTGTTAGAAGGCCATTGGCTCCCCATCTTTGAGTCAATCTCCTAATACCTCGGAAGCCTTTGATGGAAGAGATTCTCATCCATTTGGTATCCTCCCGCTCTTGCCTATCACCCTAGAAGGGAAGACAGTTGAGGTCAAAGTCAAAGTCATTGATGCGAATTTGACTTACAACCTCTTATTAGGCCAAAGTTGGACTTACGGCATGCATGCAGTGGCTTCTTCTTTATTCCGTGTACTCCATTTTCCTCATAAAGGGAAAATTGTCATGGTCGATTAGCTGTCCTTCTTCACTTCTTCTTCTTCAAATGGCAATGTTCCATTTGTGGAGCATACCAGTATTCCCTATGAGAGTGTGGGTGCTGGACTTTTTAAAGATCCTACCCTTATGGGTGTCTTTTTGCTCCCACCTCCCAATGTCGCCTCTATTAACATGATTTCTATCAATCTTGATCCTTGGGTGATTCCCCCCGTCGATTAGGTCGATTCATGGGGTGAATTTATGCCGTTGAGCCCTGCTAAGCTCAACTATGTTGAAATTGTTTTAGCTACGGTTTCATCTTCCGACTCTGCTCCTTTGAGAAGATCTCTCGATGAATATGTGCAATCCCCTTGGCTTGGAGACATTGTTTCCTTGGATCCGTTACAAGAGAAATTTCCTTCCGATGAAGCAATTCTTGAAACTATGACTTTTGAGGATCCTCCTTGGTTCAATCATCACCATCATTCCTCGTTTCTCCCAAGCCATGGGGCCATGAATATCTGTCTAGAGAAGTTTTCTTCCTATTGTTAGGTCCCTATAATACTAGAGATGCCCCCATTAATATTGTAGTTGTATCCGTTATTAATATTGTTGTGCCCCTATTGTCCCCATATTGTTATTACTATGCCCCATAGAATACCTCTATTGTTATTTTTGTGCCTTTATATTATTATTGTTAGGTTAGCATGGTTATATTGTGACCCCTTAGACTCCTATATATAGAAAGGAGGTTTTGTCATTTGAATCATCCAAGAATTTTTCTTTTGTGTAATGTAAAGGAGGTTGCCCCCTCGAAGAGGCTAAACTCTAAGGCATTCAACTATCTTTTCTATCTTTTTGTGAGCTGGTTTCATAACATTTGGTATCAGAGCCTTGGATTCTAGGGTTTCACTGCTCCAAATAGGTCATCGTGGCATTTTCGCTATAACTTTTTTCTGTGATGTTTCAAAAGCGAAAAAAAACCCATTTGAGATGAAATCACACTGAACCTTGGGTTTGAATTTAAGATATTTTTGCGCTATATTTGCGGAGATATGATCTAAGGAATTTGGTCTTTTTGCAAACTTCTAAATTACATTCCAAATAGGTGACCTGGGGAAAATCGTCATAACTTTCTCTCTGAGCATCAGATTGAAATTTTATAAGTAGGTACAAAAAGATGATGGACTGTAGTTTCTTGTATATATTTTTTAGAGCCAGAGGTCGAAACAGTGACACGTGGCATTTCATACAAGTTTTCTCTTCTGGAAAGGTCTATAATCAGGTTATCTTGGGAGATTGTGCATAACTCTTCCTTGGAGAATCCAATTTGGATCAGACTGGTGGCATTGGAAAGAGGACGTAGAGGGTTACTATAGGTCACAATTTTAGAACTGGATGATCCGAAATTATAGAGATACATCAGATTCAATATCAAGCTCCTACAAAGTGAAAAAAGGTGTGTAGTTTTTTTTTGAATTTTTGCATAAGCTTCGTTTGAAACATTAGTTTGAAGGAATTCAAAGGGCATAGTAAAGCATTATTATCGGTAATTGATGCCCCGAGGAAAGAAAATTCAAACACCTAGTAAGCAACCTGAAAGCTCTAGCATGACTCATGAAGAAGAGGAAGAAATGCAACATGATATATCAAAATTATGAGACCAAGTGCAATAAGTGTCACTTGCACAAAAAGTAACAGAACCTAAGATGGATGGTTTAAAGAAAGATGTAGAAGCTAAGATGGATGGTTTAAAGAAAGGTGTAGAGGCTAAGATGGATTGTTTAAAGAAAGGCATAAAAGATAAGATGGATGGCATGGAAGCTAAGATGAATGGCATGGATGCTAAGCTGAATGCTAAAATGGATGGCATGGATGATAAGATGGAAGAATTGAAGATAAATTTGAATAATTTGCTACAAGAAAAGGTCGCTAATGGTGAAAGGGTAGTGAAATTTGCTACAAGAGATTCCCAAAGGTCTCCCACCTATTCGTGATCATGATCATGCTATTCATTTGATTCTAGGAAGTGTTTCTCCAAACATTAGGCCGTACAGATATCCCTATGCCCAAAAGAGTGAAATTGAATGTATGGTTGCAGAAATGCTTGAGGCTGGTATAATTCAATCTAGCCAAAGTTCTTTCTTTGCTCTAGTAGTATTGGTGCACAAGAAGGATGGATCATGGCACACGTGTCTAGATTATAGGGAGCTCAACAAGCTCACTATTAAAGATAAGTTTCCCATTCTTGTCATTGATGAATCATAGGATGAATTGCATGGATCAATTTACTTCACCAAGTTAGATCTTCATTCAGGATATCATCAAATCAGAATAAAGACTCGAGACATTCTGAAAACAACATTTAGAACTCATGAGGGTCACTATGAGTTTTTGGTCATGCCTTTTGGCCTTACCAATGC
>APFE031576187.1:1976-44674 GCA_000404065.3 Pinus taeda
AAAATATGTACAATAGTATGCCAAAGCAATCCCAAGTGTCCAACCTCTCCAACCTCTCAAAATGATTGAGAAATTACATCATATAGACCATCCTAATCCCTTTCCTTGCCTCTAGGGGTCGAGCTCATCATTCTAGGAGCTGTTTGAACTAATTCTAAACAAGGAACTGAAATCTAGTTAGTCAAACAACTTACCCCTATATGCTAGTAAACTAATTCATTCATTTAATTTTCACCTTTTAGTGAATGAATCCTCTAGAACAAGTAAAAATGTGCCAAAATACATCATATACATCAAATAACATCAATCTGTGTCAAACACCACATCAAGAGGTGAAACTAGTCATAACTGGCCGAAATTCTGAGCTGGAAGGTGAAAATTGTGCCAAAAAACCCTGTGCGCCGCGCGCTTGAGCCCTATGCGCCGTGCACTTTTACACCTATTTTTGGGGCACGTCCTGGCATCAAAATTGAGCTCAGGTTGGCTTGTTGGAAAGCCCTGGATGTCTACTTTCCAACCCAAGTGAAATTTTCCAATTTGGTGTCCGTTTGCCCCTCCAAAAGTGCATTCTCCCGGAAGTACTTCCTGCTGGTGCAAAAGGTGGCAGAAAGGTGATTTTCATGGTGTTTTCGGCCCTTTTGATCATCCAGAACTTGATGAAATTCTTTGGAAATAGCTCAACATGTATAATTCATCATGAAAAATCCAAAACTACAAGCCATTTGTGATTTGGACCTCCCAATCTTATGGGTCGCGCGCGGCGCGCTACGCGTTGAGCCAAAAAAACCTGTTTTGCAAGCCAAAAATTTCAAAATGACAAAATTTTTTCAAAATTCCTTGAAATTTGGGCTGAAGGTGCCTCATCAAGTGCCATGCTCAGCCAAAGAGGCTTCGGCCAAGATTCGGAGTCGATCTTGCCTTTTACTCCGTTTCAGTGTCTTCCTGGTGCATGCAGTTCATTGATGGAATCTCTGTCTTGGCTGTATGATGTGTTGTTGTCCGCCTCCATGGTATTGAAAGTCTATGACAAGTGTATTTTTGATTTGTTGAAAATGAGGAATGAAGGCTTGATGTCTTTGTCTTCAAGTGCCAAATATGCCAAAGGGAAATGAGGAAGAATACAACCTTGGTAACGCACTGTTTCCAAACCCTACAACACTTTTTATATTGACAAAGGAGGGTTTTCCAACTTGGATTTCTACGGAAAATATATCATGAACCCATTAAATTAACCTTTCAAAAGCCAAGCACAAGTAGTGAATATGAGCCTGCAAGTTTGTGCAGAGAGGAGGCAATTTGATGCCTTTCCAAGCAAATTTCGGGCTTAAAACCCAGTGCACCGCGTGCACCCAGCTACATAGTGCATTTTTCAGGAGGCTTTTGGAGGCCTTCCTGGTGTCCAAATTGGGCACAGGATAGCTTGTTGGAAATTTATTTGACTCTACTTTCCAACCCAACTGTAATTTTTCAATTTGGAGTTCATTTTCCTTGTCAAAAATCAAATATCCCAAGACTGGTCAAAATGTGCCAAATGAGGCTGCCTCAAGGCAGAGTGCTGTTACAGTCAACTTTTAAATGCCTTCCTCAACTCCAAATTGAGCTCATGATACTTCATTGGAAATATATTTTTGTCTAGTTATCCTTTGACTCATCAAGAAATTTGTTTGGCCAGCCAAGCTAGGTGAAAACTTGATTTTCCCAAGGTCACTTAAGAGGTGCATCAATTCTTCCGAGGCGATTGTATTTTTGACATTTCTCTAAAACCATGACACCTATGTAAAACGTGAAGGAGGTGTTTCTTCCTTGGCCTAGTTTTGACAAAAACCTCTCTCAGTGTTTCAAAATGTATCTTTGATTGCTCTGAAACATCTTTTGAGTGAAACTTGTTCCGATGTGTAAAACAAGGAATTTTGTCGAAATGAAGCGCAATGAAGGGGATAAGGGGCTTCTAAATTCTTGGGGAAATTTTTGGAAGTAGGGAGGGATGTTAGGAAGTAGGGGAAAGTGGAATCTCAGAGATTGAGTGAGGGGAAGGGATCCAAAAGGGCAAAACACAGGCCCAACCTAGAAAAATTGCCAGTTGTAGCAAGAAACTAGGTTTGTGCAAAAATGAGGAATTTGGGATCTTAGTGATGGGAAGTGTTTAATAAGGTACATTAAGGATAGGGGAATGTGTATGAACATCTGCGATACCAATTTTTGCTAATTATTTGGCGTCCAAGAGAAATTTCCTTCAAAACCCTAGGAGAGGGAAATGACCTTACCTAGGCGCAAGTGAGGCATGAACAAGGTGTAAAATGACCCAATGGAACTTGACATGATGATAAAAACCTTCTGAATGATGATAGACTCAACATAATGGTGACATGGACCGACATTTGGGCAACTTTGAAAGGAGTGAAAGAAAACCCTAGACCTAATGCCTAGTGACCAAATTTTGCTTGAAGACTCACTGAAATGACAAAATTTGATTTTGACACCTTAAAATCACTTGTAAGAGCATGTTTTATCACTGGAGGAAGGCTACAAAGGCCGACACTAACAGGAACGACAGATACACCTCTGTCTATTGGAGTGTATTCTAATGGCAAAATTTATCGCTATATTGAACATTCAATGGTTTTCTTTCGTTGCTGCTCAAAATGCTTAATTTATAATTTTGTATCTTAGGGTTTGACTGGTTCTATTTTTCTCTGAGGAAGATGACAACTTCCTATTGTAATTTTACTCTACCAAGTTCGTTATTTTTTAGGCTCTGACGTAATGGATCCTCATACCTTCGAAATTATGGTTTCTTGTGAAGAAATGATTTTCCAATTTTATTGAATTCAGATTTATGGAAATGTTGTAGCAGTTGGGTTTGGAACCATTTATTTTGATTAATGGCCATGCGGCCCTATGAAAATCATTTATCTTTTGTTACTTAATTGATGATTTTACCGGTATAATTTCTTGTTTATTCCAGCTCAGAGTTGTTTACTTAGATTCCATACAATTATCTCTGTATTGATTTGATTCATCACAATTCACCCCCTTTGGAACTGCCTCTCTGACATCCTTTAGGTTTTTTCAAGAGGGAAATCCGAGGGTTTTATCACTACTTCTTTAAACCCTCGCGGCTACAGGTAACTTATTTTTGTATTAAATGTATGATTTTCTATGTTGTCATCGGTTGTTTATTTATATTCCATACAATTATCTTTGTATTGATTTGATTCTTCATAGTTCACCCCTTCCAGAACTGCCTCTGTGGCACCCTTTGGGTTTCTTTGAGAGGGAAATCCAAGGGTTTCATATTTTTAACCACCAGTTCTTTAAAACCTTGCGGCTATAGATAATTGATTTTTGTATTAAATGTATGATTTTATATGTTGCTATTGGTTGTATTCGTTTGCATGGTTATTGAGTTTCAAATGAGTTTTATATTTCTATCGCTATTTATAAATAGAATTGGTAAATAAGTAACACAATTCAATCTACAGTAAATAACTCATAAATTACTTTTAGATTGGGCAAACTCACTGGATGGAATCCTAACTCTGTATAGAGGACCCCTCTAAGGGATTGCACAAGGCTGTTTGGAAATCCATTTGAAGAGAAGCATTTTGGAAACTTCAACCAGCTACTGTGCAATGAGGCAGAGGGCAGAGGACGCCCATGAATCACCGAATCTCCCAATGTTCACGACACTAAATCCCGTAAGCCTCACCCACATCACACTCTCTCAAAGGTCGTGTTTTTCCAAAGATTTATTACTCAAATTAATTCATAGAGATTGTCTAAGTAGATAAACTATCAAGATTTTTCAACTATGCAAGAGTACTCGAAGCAAGGTTGCCTATGGGGCATAGGCTAAGTTGTATCTAAAGTGCCCAGCTTCTTGCCATTTTTTCTAGAAATTCTGCTGAATATTTTGTCATATAATTTGCTGAAAATTCAAACCTCCAATTTGTTGTAAATTCAAATCTCCAACTCTATCAGGAAATTTTTGCAATCCCTGCAACTGATAACTGTACCCCTTGTGTTTCAACCTATTTTGAACTGATGGTGACACACAAAATTGCAAATTGAACAATATGTATAATTTGAAATCTGCAATTCTATTAGTCATTGGATTCCCGTGAAATAAGGGAAATTTAGTTAGCCATATTACACTATATTATGCATTTTCTATCTTTATAAAGGCACACACAGAATTAAAATGGGTAGCTCCAATTTTGGTGCTACTAAGACAGAGAAATAAACGCTTTGCAAAAATGTATACAACCATGTGCAGTTGAGATCTTGATATGGACATAAGCCAGAGTCGTTTGTGCAGTTGGGAAAAGCTGTTTGTGCGATTGGGAAATGGGTTTGTGCAGTTGGGAAATGGATGGACTTGGGACCTAGTATCAACCTTTCAAATCAATAGATGATCTTAACCCAATCGTCTAACAAAATATCGAATAGCACAGATTATGACACGAGGGCAACTAGGAGAGTTCTTTTCAGAGGGGAACGCCTTATGGCGTAATTATTAACTTGAATATTAATAAACTATTATGCATTTAATTATAGCTATTAGTTCTCCCACATTAATGTTTTCTATTTTTGGTAAAGTTGTGAAAAAGTACCTCGTGTGCAGATATTTCTCGAAAGCTTTGCATAACCAATGTTCCACACACTACTAACTCTATGCCCCTTTTCGATGCCAACACACACTATTCAACCATTCGATTTTTTAAATTGGTTATTTTGATTTCAACTGTTTTAGCAATGCCTCTGCGCAATGAAAATGAAAGCAAAAATCTCTCCTCAAAGCATTAATGATAAAATTATAAGAGAAAGTATAAAGAATAGCTAAGAACTATTAATTAATTAGTTGTCTCGAATTAATTATGAAGCTATAAATGATAACAACACAATAGTAATAGCAAAATGAACTATAACTATTAATCACTGTAATAATTAAACAACAACAATGGTTTCTTAAAACTATTGCATTTTTATAATATTATATTTATTATAAGGAAACCTACTAACCAATAATACTATAGCGATTAACTCTTTTCATTAATGGTTGATAATTAATGACATAGTCTAACTTATAGACGAAATATCATTTTTCACCAGAATTTACCAAAATACAACAGTACAATTCAATTTTTTTTTGTTGTTTAAAATAAATTTTTGAATGCATAAATGGATTCAACACCATTGAAAACCCCTAGAGCACTCCAATTATTCAGATTAAACAATTTAAACTGAAATTAAATGGTTGTGAAAAAATTCATTCCATTTATAAGTTAGACTAAGCCATAATTAATGAGTTAAACTATGCAGTGCAATAGCTATTACATTTAACTATTATTAATGATGCAGGAGCATCTGAATGAAGAGGCGACAACTGGGAGTTAGTTCTTGTTTCTTTTTATTTTTCTCATTCTATTTTGACAAGTGGAGAGAAAAACATCTCTAATTTCTATTTTATTTTAGTTTCATTTTGTGTTATTGTAAATGAAGGCTAAATCAACCATTGTTAGTTTTTGAATTAGCCAAGATAGGATTAGATGAAAATTAGTTTGAAGAAACTGTCTCATAATTGAGAAAACAGTTCCTAAAACCGTAAAAGGAACTGCCTCTGATGTATTCAAAAGAAAACAAGAATGAAGGCTACAGAGGTTAGCTGAATTGAGAAGGGTTGTAAGCCTACGGGCAGACTATAAGGAAGGCCACTGTTGTAAGGCGAGCAAACCACAGATAGAGACAAAGTCTCAAAATACTTTTTTTGTTGTTTTTTTTTGTTATGAGAAAATTCCAATTTAGAATTCGTGTGTTTGTGCTTTGAATGGTTAAAAAAACTGGGATTAATGAATCATAGCTTCTCTGCATATATATATATATATATATATATATATAATATTATATATATATATATATATATATATATATAGATATATATATATATATACTTGTAGGTGAATTCGGCGTGACCAAGGAGGCGTAAGCATCCATAGAAGAAACTTGCTCGCAACACAGCGGAAGTGTGAAAAAGGCCTAAAGACAGAGGAATGCAAGGCTAAGGAGGTTACAATCAGGGGCTGTTGGATCCAACAGATCGGCGGTGGAGATTAAATCGACGAAATTAAAAATCAACGAGCGACATAACCCTGACCTTGGGCAAACGCCGATTGCAATCGAGCGACGGATTATGGACCATTAGATCTGTGGAAAGATCAATGGCAGAGATTAAATTGCTGGGACTGGATCAACGAGTGTAATAACCCCGCCCTCGGGTAATCGCCGATTACGATATCGCGATTGAACGTGGACCTTTGGATCTGTCGATAAGATCAACGATGGAGATTCAATCAGCGCAGGAGAAATACAGAGTTGACGATACTTATAGGCCCCGATATATAAAATTTGAGGTCCGGTCGAAACGGGGTTTTCTTTGTATTTCCGTGTTTTCCTAAATTCCTGATATAGCAAAGGGAGCAGAACTTTAGTGTAAACAACCCACTTGTGGAATCTCGATCGTGTAATCACACATCAGGAAAGTTGAAGGCTTGAGTATTGTGACCTGTGGAAGGGCCAATGCCCGACTGCGATAAAGTGAAATCTCGAGAACCATGCCAGGCCTAGGGATTCGGCGGGGTGATTGGATTTTACACGTGTTTGTGCCTAAATCCTTTGTAAAGGCCTTACAACCATAAAAGCATTGATTTGAAGGATTTATACACTAAACCCAACAAACCAAAGGAAAGAGGGGCAAATACCTGTATGCGGGCTTGAGAGGGTTCTCAAGGGACTGAAGTGTCCCGATAGAAAGTATCGGTGAAGGGAAAAGGCTGAGCTCTTGTGCTGAAATGTTCCACAACAATTGTTAAAGGGGGCCGTAACCTATAAGGTTGGGAGACCAGTGCCTGCTATTAATCGATGACATCATTTTGGCATCAGAGTAGGTTTTTCCTTTCTCTCAGTAAAGATGGAGGTAGGAAGAAGGGGTCGAGGAAGAGTCATTAGAAGAGGAACATATGAAGGATTAAGAGAAGAGATTAGAAACTTAACTGCACATTTGGCAGCATTGGAAGCAGGGAGGCATAGAGAGCCAGAAGATGGAGATGATAGTGAGGAGGAAAATGTGGCCATGACAGATGGGTCAGATGATGAAGGACTGCAAATTAAGCTATTGAAATTAGTACAGAACCTGAAACAAATAATGATGACTGTGAAGGAATATATGGAAGAATTTTATAAAATTAACCGGAGAGATGGTTATGTTGAAGATACCCCTGAGAAGACAACGAGGTTTGTAAATGGCCGATGGAGATTCTAGACAAAATCAACATTCTTTCCCCTAAAACCATAGAATAAGCTTATCAAAGTGCTTTGAAGGTAGAGGAAAAGATTGCTAGGAAACAAAATGCCAGGAGGGGATGTGGTTTTGGTAGAGGTCGAGGAAAAACCTTTGGAAGAGGTAAGACTGCTAGCAACAATGAAGAGGGTAGTAGTTCGAAGACTTCAGGACAAAGCGAAAGGGAAGGTAACACCAAAGGAGGAAGGCCATACCAGCGAGGGAGAGGTAATGGCAGAGGCAGAGGAAATGCCTACTAGTGTTACAAGTGTCACAAGTGGGGACACAGGTCCTTTGAATGTCATGAAAACAAACAAACTGGGCAGAGGGGAGCATATATTGCTCAGCCAAATGAAGCGGAGGCACCATCATAGGAGGTGGAGAATATACCAAAAACTGGGGAATCCTTAGTGTTGAACAAGGTGTTATTAAAACCAGCCAAGGAAGTAGCTGATCTGACATAGAGGAAAGCAATGTTCCGGATTGTATGTAAGTCACATGGAAAATGCTACAAATTGATTATTGACAGCGGGAGTACCGATAATTTGGTAGCCATGAAGATGGTGGAGAAACTGCGTTTGAAGAGAGTAAGACACCCAAATCCATACAAGGTGTCGTGGTTACAAAAGGGACACCACTTGTTAGTTGATGAAAAAGGAAAGGTAGATTTTCAGATAGGAAAGTACAAGGATAAAGTGACTTGCGACATAATGTCGATGGATGTGTGCCATATTCTACTGGGCAGACCATGGTAGTATGATAGAAAGGTAGTCCATGATGGAGTGGAAAATTGTTACAGGTTTGTCAAAGATGGGATAAAGAATACCTTGGTACCCATGAAGGAAGCAAAGGAAGGAGAGGAGACAACATAAACAAGTGGAACAAAAGCATTATTGCTAGGAGGAAAGGAGTTTCTAAGGAGTTTCTACGAAAGATTGAGGAGAGTGAAATGGGTTATGCAATTGTGAGAAGACCAAGAGTAGAGTTAGTACATACTGACCTTACTGATTTACTAGAAGAGATACAAAACATGCTGCAAGAATTTAATGATATTGTGGTAGATGATCTACCAGACAAATTACCATTGAAGAGGATCATCAGTCACCATATTGATTTTAATCTGGGAGCTAGTTTGCCAAACAAGGCTACTTACCAGACGAGTCCAAAGGATAATGAAGAAATCCGGAAGTAGGTGTAGGAGTTGTTCGATAAAGGACTGATTCGAGAGAGTTTAAGCTCCCAAGAAAGGAGGTGAGTGGAGAATGTGCACAGATTCCTAGGCCGTTAATAATATTACTATCAGATACAAATTTCCACTACCTCAGATGGATGATATGATGGCTTTTCTGAGTGGAGCAACGTACTTTTCAAAGATAGATTTGAAAAGCGGCTACCACCAAATCAAAATTCGAGAAGGTGATGAGTGGAAGACAACTTTCAAGACTAATGAAGGCTTGTATGAATGGTTGGTTATGTCATTTGGATTAAGAAATGATCCTAGTACATTCATGTGGTTGATGAACGAGATGCTCAAGGAATTCATTGGAAAATTTGTGATCGTGTATCTATATGATGTAATTATACTCAACAAGATGAAGGAAGAACATTTTCGACACGTGAGGTATGTATTAGAAAGATTGCAGCATAATAAATTACTGATAAATTTGAAGAAATGTTCCTTTTTTAAGAAAGACTTAATTTATTTAGGATTTTTGATTACTGAGAATGAACTAAAAATGGATTCAGAAAAGGTTGCAGCTATAGTTAGCTGGCCATCCCCCAAAAGTTTGTTTGAGGTACGAAGTTTTCATGGATTAGTGAGTTTTTATCGGAAATTTATTAAAAATTTCAATGGGATTTGTGCACCTATGCTAGACACCATTTAGAAAACAAATCAACCTTTCCATTGGACATAAATGGTAGAGAAGAGCTTTTAGTTGCTTAGAAAGAAAATTATTGAAAGACGAATTTTGAGATTACCGGACTTCAACAAACTTTTCCAAGTTCGTTGTGATGCTAGTGGGACATCCATTGGTGCAATACTCATCCAAGAGGACAAGCCGGTAGCCTATTCAGTGAGAAACTGAATGAAAGTAGGCAAAAATACATGTCCTATGACAATGAATTTTATGTGGTGGTTCAAGCACTAAAGCATTGGAGACATTATCTGTTGGCCAATGAATTTGTCTTATTTTCAGAAAATTCTGCATTGTAGTATATTATGCAGCAACGTAAGTTGAACCATAAACATGTGAAGTGGGTGGAGTACTTGCAGAGTTTTACATTTGTGATGAAACATATCAGCAGTCAAGCCAACAAAGTGTAGATCCATTAAGTATGAGGAATTTGATCCTACAGGAAAGTACCATACATGTGTTAGGATTTGAACATCTTAAGGATTTGTATGGGGAAGATGCAAATTTTAAGGAAGCTTATGAAGCTTGCCAAAATCCATTGTTGAGAGATAACAGTTCATGGCTGGACTATAACATGCAGGGATTGCTGTTCAAAGGAGGGAAATTATGTATTCCGGAATGTTCGGTGAGAGAGAACTTAATCCAGGAAAGGCATATTGGAGGTTTAGCAAGGCATTTTGGCATAAACAAGACGTTGGATCAGTTGAGCCACTTTTACTATTGGCTGAAGATGCACATAGATGTACAAAGGTTACTATAAATAGATGCAAAATGTGTCAGCTTGCAAAGGGACACATCCAAAACACAGGGTTGTATACACCCTTACCCATTCTGAGCAAACCTTGGGACTCACTCAGTTTAGACTTTGCATTAGGTCTGCCGAAGACACAACGGGGATTCGATTCCATCATGGTGGTGGTGGATTGTTTCACTAAAATAGCACATTTCATTTCATGCAGGAAAACCAGTGATGCCACACATGTAGCACATTTGTTCTTTACCGAGATAGTCAGATTACATGGCTTGCCAAAGTATATTGTTTTAGATCGAGATGTTAAATTTACAAGACATTTTTGGTGAACCTTATGGAAGAAGTTAGACACCAAACTAAACTTCAGCTTAGCTTATCATCCATAGACCGATGGCCAAACCAAAGTGGTGAACCGAAGTTTGGGAAATTTGTTGAGGAGTTTGGTTTGAGAAAATTCTCGACAGTGGGATCGTGTGCTTGCACAAGCGGAATTTGCTTATAATGATTCGCCCAACCGGAGTACGGGCAATAGTCCTTTCCAGACCCTATATGGAATGCACCCACGTGGAGTACATGAGTTATGGGATTTGGGATAGTTGGAGTGAAAGTGTGCTGATGGTGAAGACTTCGCAAAGGCAATCAACGATCTTCATGAATAGGTGAAATTAAAATTACAGAACAACAACCAAAGATACAAGTAGAAGGAAGATTTGAAAAGGCCAGAGGTGCAATTCAACCTAGGAGACCTGGTATTACACACCTATGCAAAGAGAGGTTTCCTAAAGGTGAGTACAACAAGTTGAAATGGAAAAATATTAGGCCTTGCAGGATTCTTCAGAAATTTTCTGCAAATGCCTACGAATTGCAGTTACCCCCAGGTATTGGAATTTCACCCATTTTCAATGTATCAGACCTGTAACGCTACATTGCGGCAGAGGATGAAGATAGTTCGGAAAGACGAACACGAGACACCCAGGAGGAGAGTGATACTTGGATTAAACAAATACCCCCAACAAAGCCTCTAGATATCAAACAGATCCTAGATACCCAGGTGGCTAGATGGACTCGACACAAGGAATATTTGTAGTACCTAGTCAAATGGAAGGGTCATCTTATTGAAGATAGTTCTTGGTTGGATGCTGGCCAGATTCAAAATGCTGGGTACTCTATTGAAGAGCTCAGGGACAGGAGCCATGAATTTCATTTACCCCAGGAACCTGATGTAGGATCACCCGAATGAAGAGGCGACAACTGGGAGGTGGTTCTTGTTTCTTTTTATTTTTCTCGTTCTATTTTAACAAGTGGAGAGAAAAACATCTCTAATTTCTATTTTATTTTAGTTTCATTTTGTGTTATTGTAAATGAAGGCTGAATCAACCATTGTTAGTTTTTGAATTAGCCAAGATAGGATTCGATGGAAATTAGTTTGAAGAAACTATCTCATAAATGAGAAAACAGTTCCTCAAACTCTAAAAGGAATTTCCTCTGATGTATTAAAAAGAAAACAAGAATGAAGGTTACATAGGTTAGCTGAATTGAGAAGGGTTGTAAGCCTATGGGTAGACTGTAAGGAAGGCCACTGGTGTAAGGCGAGCAGACCACAGAGAGAGATAGAGTCTCAAAATAGTTTCGTTGTTTTTTTTTTGTTATGTGCAAAGTATAATTTAGAATCCATGTGTCAGTGTTTCGAATGGTTGAAAGGCTAGGATTAATATGAATCATAGCTTCTCTGTATATATATAATATATATATATATAATAAATATATTTAAAAATATATTATAATAAATATATATATTACCTGCAGGTGAATTCGGCGTGACCAATGAGGTGCAAGAATCCATAGAAGAAACTTGTTGACAACGTAGCGGAAGTGTGAAAAAGGCCTGAAGATAGAGGAACGCAAGGCTAAGGAGGTGACACTCAGAGGCTGCTGGATCCAATAGATCGACAGTGGAGATTAAATCAGTGGAATTGAAAATTGGTGAGTGACATAACCCCGACCTAGGGAAAACATCGATAGCGATCAAGCGACGAAATATGTATCGTTGGATCTGTGGAAAGATCAACAATGGAGATTAAATCGGCGGGACTGGATCGGTGGGTGTAATAACCCTGCCCTCGGGTGATCTTTGATTGTGATATCACGATTGAACGTGGACCGTTGGATTTGTCGGTAAGATCAATGGCAGAGATTCAATTGGCACAAGCGAATGGCGGGCCCGACGATACTTATAGGCCTCGATATATAAAATTTGAGTTTTGGTCGGAGCGGGATTTTCTTTGTATTCCCATGTTTTCCTAAATTCCCGATATAACAAAGGGAGCCAAATTTAGTGCAAACGACCCGCTTGTGGAATCCCTACAGTGTAATCGCACGTCAGGAAAGTTGAAGGCTTGGGTATTGTGACTCGCGGAAGGGCCAACGCCTGACTGCGATAAAGTGAAATCTCGAGAACTGTGCCAGGCCTAGGGATTCGGCGGGGTGATTAGATTTTAAGCATGTTTGCGCTTAAATCTTTTATAAAGGCCTTACGAACATAAAAGCATCGATTTGAAGGATTTATAAACTAAACCAACAAACCAAAGGAAAGAGGGGCAAACACCTGTATGTGGGCCTGAGAGGGTTCTCAAGGGACTGAAATGTACCGATAGAAAGTACCAGTGAAGGGCAAAGGTTGAGCTCTTGTGCTGAAACGTTCCACAACAACTATTAAAGGGGGCCGAAACCTATAAGGTTGGGCGACTAGTGCCTGCTGTTAATCGACGACATCAATTAATTTGACTATTAATAGACTATTGTGCATTTTATAATATTTATTAATTCTTGGTCAATAATGCTTTCATTTGATAATTATTTTACATGGAAAACTACTATAATACTATATCTATTAACTTTTTTTATTAATAGTTAATAATTATTGAGTTAAACTTCACACTACAATAATTATTGCATTTAACTATTATTAATTTGACAATTAATAGACTATTGTGCATTTAATTATAACTATTAATTCTCTTGCATTAATGGTTTTTTATTTTGATAATTATTTTACATGGAAAACTTTTATGCACAACAAAAGCACAAATATTACTATTAAAAAAAAAAATCACACTTTTGCAAAAAGAAAACAAAAATATTTCTATTCAATAAAAATGTCCACACTTCTACACAAAATGTCAAATATGTCACTACCAAGAAAACAATGTACTCAATAAATGTGAGACTTATAGTCCACAAACTCAACATTTCAATAGCAGAGCTCCAAACTTTATTAATGTTGTTTTTATTATTGGAAAGTAAATACGTAATTACCAAGGAAATAACTAGTAAATTTTGTGTAAAAAACTTAGTCTATTGTGCAGAAGCGAGAAACTTAGCCGATTGCGCAGAACTTAGCTCATTGTTCGAATTTTATAGTTTATTTCATGGAACTTAGCTCATTGTGCATAACTTAGCTCATTGTTCGGAGTTTATAGTTTATTTTATGGAACTTAGCTCATTGTGAGCAACTATTTATTTTATTTTATTATTGGAAAATGAATACATAATTAGCGAGAAAAAAAAAAAATCAATTAAATAGTCATAGAAGCAAGGACTACGTTGCATTGCAGCTATTCCTCTTATTGTATGATGCAAAATTTCCATCTTTGAGAATCTAACAACAACAACCAAAACACAATTGTTGAAATTCCTTTTCTTCTTTGTGTATATTTATATGTGTTAATGTTATTGTTATGATGTAGCATGTTCTTGTATGCACGTGTAATCTAAGCTTACAACATGTGGCATAGTTGTATCCATCATTTGGTCGGATAACAATAGTAGCAAATGAGCGAATGTGTTGAATGTACAAGAAGAAAAAAACCACAAGGATTAATCTACAAAAAGATCAAGAATCTGCAAATTGAATATTTTTTGGAAAAGATGTTGCCAAAGAAAAGTTTTGCTGCTTAGAAAATTTATTGTGATAATGTTGCTTGACTAAGGACATACCTACAAGAAGAAAGATTATAAATGGATGCTCTTGGATGTTGCTTGAACAAATTTTGAAATAATATGTATCTTAGGAAAAACCTGTAAGAAAGAATATTGATGTGGTGTTTGACATTGATGATGTGTTTAATCTTACTTGAGTGAAAATAAATTTGCACAAAGAAACCAGAGTAAGAAATATACAAAAAAGAGAGGATCAAGAACTTTCAACTTGTAAGACCCATGTCATACATAGATGAACAAGGCATTCAGTTATTTTATGCGGTGGTGCATGCCACCATCAAGATGCCTGTGGATGATGGTTCATAATTTAACAAACTTTATTATGATGGAGTATTATGGTCCCTTTACACTGGAAGGTGCAATCACCATTTCTTTTGACATAACCTTAATATGTGTAGCAAAGAATGCATTCAGAATGTCACCCCCAAGAGCCTTTTGAATACGACTAGGATCGCTTGGAGCGGGTAATGAGCATCGATGTTCCAAATTTCAGAAATGAACATCTACATAATCTCCTATAGATTTACAACTACTTCATCTTCGACAACATTAATGAGTTGTAAGAAGGTTTTTTCCGTCTGGTTCTTGGCAATGAGATGCACAATTAAATCTCCAGTGTTTCTCTATTTAAGGGCATAGGTAATGTGGGGAGCTGATTGGGGCAGAATAACTGGGTCACAAACTTTATTCCTTCCAATGAATTACGTGATGATATATAAGCACAATAACAATTGTGTTGACAATAACATTCATGGGGAGTGAAGATCAACTGGCAACGAGATCGACTAAAGGGTATCAACTACTCTAGTCTATTGGGTATATTTATGTTTTGAATCAACTTGGAGGAAAAACAATACAATAAAATAGGTGAGTATATCTCAGTTCTACTTTGTGGTATCATTGGTTCCTATCATTTCGTGCCTATTTATTTATCAAAATTACACATTCTCATAACCTACTTATGTGGTTGGTTGATTCCACCTCTCTATCTCTATTTATAGAGACAGATATTAACCCTCATTATCTAAATTGTCACCAGAAAACTATTGCAACTTGAAGTCTATAATAAATGTGTGTTAGGTCTAACATCTGTCATTGCCCTTACAATGGCTAGTGGGGAGATCAAGGTATGGAATTCAATTCAAGCTACCATAACAGAGTGCCACCAAGGGTTTTAGCCTGTGCAAAGCAACAAATGCACAATGAAATGGTTGGGCAAGTTACCTAGACCAACACATTGTGATTTTATATAAAGAGATATGATATTCGATGAAGTAGTTAGAATCATGCAAAATGTAGGTGGAGGCGTTGTGTGTCATTTTCAAAGTTTTATATAAATTTTATTCCTTATTCCCTTTGTGACTAGTCGTATCAATGGAACTTAAGGGATATAGGGGAGGGATGCTAGTTGTTGCGTGCTCTCCTTTCCATGTACACAAATTTCCACCAAATCGCCTTATTGCTTGTACAACACATGGTTGACTCACCCTCCCACCTGTCATGGTAGATTAGGAATTAACTCCCGCTTCGATTTAAGTGTTTTTGGTCTTCGATTAGGGTTTCTCCATAAGTTTGCAAGGAAGGTAGTGTTATTTTGCTTGGGGCCTTTGTGTGGGAGTTATATTTCCCTAAATATTGTTCACCTAACGTTGTAATGTTAGTCACCCAATGCTTGACCATTACACTACACTGGTTTCTTTGTTGTGATAACTGGTTTGTGGGGGGTTTAGGGGTTCGTCTGTGGTGGTTCATGGCTTAGGTTTTCATGACTCGTTGCTCTGTGCCTGTGGTGCACTAGTGCTTGATACAGTTGTACGCTTCTGACCCTCTACCAAATTTTAGTTGGTTCAATGATGGACATGGAGGTTTCGTGCTCCAGTTTCATGAGGGAAAGTTCTCTTGTCATTAATTTTTTCATGCATTCCCACTTGGGTTGATGGCTTTTTGGCAATTTTTTGACATTTTTGTGATTTGTGTTGCACGTAAGCTCCATTGGGTTTGTAGTTTAAGTATGGCAAGGAGGTGGGCTATTCAACATCGGTGCAATAGGGTTTGTGAAACTTGATGGATTCATCAATGTTGGCTTCATTGATGGTTTTCTGTTAGGATTTTCAATCCTACTAGCTAAAAAATTTGTGTTTGTAAACACATTTAAACCATGGGAACTATGTGCTCTTCAGTGTTATTATAAGTATGTGCTCTTTCTGATTGTAATTTCATGTTTGTGGACAATTAAAAATTAGGATTTTTTTGTAAATTTGCATAAGGTTTGTGTAAATTAACTCAAATCTTTTGGAAAATGGTGTTATGGACAGTCATAAATTAGGGTTTTTGTAATTTTTTCTTATGATTCACTGAGTTTGTGCTCTTTCTGTTTATAATTTCATGTTTGGTCTTTTCGTAAATTTGCATAAGGTTTTTGTAAATGAACTCATGTTTTTTGGAAAATAGTGTTTTGGATAGTCACAAATTAGGGTTTTTGTAAAGTTTTCTTAGGTTTTTTGTAAATGAATTTTTTATTAGGATTCTTGCACATGGTTACGATGAATTTGATACTAAGGAAATTGAGGATGAGTTCCATGAAAATTAGGAGAAACTTTGTAGGTAGTAGTCTTAAATGAGGAAAATTAGGGGATTTTTATAAATTTGCATAAGGTTTTTGTAAATTAACTCAGGGTTTTTGGAAAATGGTGTTATGGATAGTCAGAAATTAGAATTTTTGTAAATTTTGCTTACAGTTCACTGAAAATTTTACGTAGGGTTTTTGTAATTTTTTCTTAATGGTTTTGTAAATTTTGCTTACGATTTTTTACAAACTAGTAAATCACTGAACCTACATCCCTTCCTGTTCATCCTGAGTCACTAAACCCATACCCATGCGTGTTCATATTAATTCACTAAACTTGCCCCTTGCAATACTCATTTATTCTGGGAAGGAAAGAGTTTGGTACACCTCTATTCAAACAACAATATTTCATTTTGGGAAATGATCAATTACATGAGCTTCATTCAAAGTGTGAATCTACACATATCCTTAAACATCTAGTGTTTTTTTGTGAATTAGCACTAAACTCTTCTAAATATTCCACTGGAATTACAAGGCTTGTATTCATTGTTGTGTCAAACTCTCTCTATACTTTCCCCTTCTACCTTAGGTTCAAGTAGAATAGTCTCTTCTTGAAGGTTTTGTGCCATGTTTTAATTTAATCTTCATTCATATGAAATGATTATAAATAGGTTACGATACTCTCACAACATCTCTAAACCTATGTAATTTCTTCTTGTCCATAGTAGTTTCCAATTACTAGCATCATTGGTTCTTCCATAATAACTTGGTTGATATTCCATCCTTTGGATGGTACAAATGTCAATGTCGACCTAGGATAAATATAAAATACAACTATTGTGCACCAATTTGTGAACATTTTATCATTGTTTAGTGTCAATATTTGAATAGACACTCTTGAATATAGACTCAATAGCACTAACAGGGGCAAGGGGGTTACTTTGAATGAACCAAAGAATGAGATTGAGAGTGATTTTAGCATTTTATGGGATTCCATTCCATGATTCATCATGTAACCCATAATGTATCTTCCATAGCATTAGGACTTTATATATTTATTTATATAATTTTTGGAGCATTTAAGCTATTTTGATTTTTATTATTTGTTTCTATTTTGAATCTTGATATACATTTCTGTTAACTATTAAGTATTTACATGAGTTGTGGAGTTAAAACCACCCTGGGATAAACAAATTTGCAGAATTTGTAATACTATGGAAGTTGAGGATGAGTTCCATTTTGAGTTTGTGACTTTTAAACATGCCCAAATGATTCTAGGATTCTTTATTTGTCATCCACTACGTTTTGCTCACATTTTCTTCTCTGATCATAACAAGATAGTTGTGAATTTGTTTGATTCAATGGAGTCTTGACAAATCAACTTTTTTAATTGATTATGTGGTATTATTTCTTGTCATCCACTGGGTCTTTCTCACATTTTCTTCTCTGGTCATAACAAGACAATTGTGAATTTGTTTGATCATTTGTTTTTAATTTGTTTGATTCAATGGAGTCATGACAGATCAACTTTTTAAATTGATTGTATGGTATCCTTTCTTGTCATCTACTGCATTTTCATCGCAATTTCTTCTCTGGTTATGAAAAACAATTGTGAATTTGTTTGATTAAAAAGTTTTGAATTTTTTGATTCAATTGAATACATGTAGAATACATGTAGATTTTAGTCAATTCAACATTTCTTTTGGCATTGTTGCAATGTTGTGTTTGTGACTAAATATAATATATCCCATCAATTAGATAAAATTGAACATGTTAAATCACTAAGAAATGCCAAATTATGCTCAATTGATGAAAGTTTCCATTGTAGAGTGTGCCTTAATGTGATGTAAAATTGTGCTCAACAATGTAATCTAGACTTGACACATAGATTTAATCCATCATTAGGCATATGGAGTGTTAGTGTTGGATGATTGGGGATGAAAAATTCCACTATGGATAAAGTACATGCTTTCCATCCAACATTTAATTGGTTTTTGTCAATTTATTATCAACCATAATCTTCAATCCATAAAATTTAAGGAAAATGGAAAATAAGAATATTGAATTCTACATACCATAATTGGGTTGTTGTGTTTGTTTGCAGAAATGAGGGTTTGTGCTTGAAATAAGTTTTAATTAATCCAATTGCAATGGAAGTAGAGTTATCCCCTGTAAGCATAGTCAATTGGAATTGAGTGCATTTTCAATTTGTAATAGCGAGGGAAAAATTAGGAGGTTGAAAACGACCATCAAAATAAATGGAGTCATGATGTTTGCATAGACCAAAATTGTTTACTATTATTTTTCATTGTTTTATGGAGTTTTCAAATTATTAAGATTGAGTTGTTCAAGATTTCATTATTCCCTCATTTGACATTTATTTAACAACTCAAATAAAAATGTGTTGTTGTAAATCATTTGGTATGTAAAGGTAGACCAAAAATTCCATTTGCATTCTCAACTAGGATTTCTCCATTCTAATAAACTATGAATGTTGCTTCTAAAATGGATTCTGATTACAATGTCACAAACAATATGGAATAAAATTATCTATATTATAAGCCAAAATCCTCATGTGATAGTAAAAAGAGGCAATCCATCCAAAATCCACATCATAATGTGGTTACAACAAAAAACATATGACAACCCTATTCTTGATGGCCTCCAGAATCTCTAGTGCCCAAACTCGTTGAGTTCCCTACTTGAGCCAAGTAGGTTGGCATACCTAATAATGGTTTATTAGGATGTGTTGGTTTGTTTCCATATGATTGAGTCCAATTTTCCCCTTGTAGCCATCAAGGAATTGAGTATCCATTACTCACACTTGTGCTAATAATTCTCATATTAAGTGGAGGTGTCCGATAATCATACATATGATTAACACCTGCACTGGTAGGAATATAACAAGTAGGTAAACCCACATTTTTATAGAAAGGGACTTGAATGTTTATGAGGTCTTGGAATAATGGTATATAACAAGGGTCTGAAGTTCTTTACCACCTTGTATGCTACATAAGATTTTTTTTCCACGACAGGGTAATTAATCTCTAGTCCTTCCGGACTTTCGCTTATGAAGGAGATAGGTCGTTCATTATTAAGTTCATCCTTCTCAGTGAGTACAACAACAAGTATCAGAAGCAAAGGTGTAGAGCAAGAAGTATTTACTGAAATATGGATTATACAACGCGGATGCTTCTGCTATGGCCTGTTTAATATGGGTGAATGTGTCCTTTTCCCTCCTATCCCGTTTGTGAGCAATGTCCTTCTTCACCATCTGCTATATTGGTTAACAATTTAGGCATAGTCAGAGATGAACTCATGGAAGAAGTTGATATTGTTGAAGAAAGACTGCATGTATTTCTTATTCACTGGGAAGGGAATCTGCGTGATAGTCTTGACCCTATCCGGGTCTACCTTGATCCCACTTTTAGCAATGATGTTTCCCAAGAGGTTACCCTTGGACACTACAAAGATACTATTCATTGGTTTCAAGGATATCTCGTACTTGCTATATTGCTCAAAAATCTTCTTCAAGGGGCGTAGGTGGTCTGACCTTTGTTTGGAGAATATTGTTACGCCATCAAGATAGACGGTTATGCGTTGACCAATGAGCCCGTGGAAGGAGATTTCCATTGCATGTTGGAATGTTGTACAAGCATTGATCAACCCAAATGACATTCATCGAAACACGAACGTGCCCCACTTCATTCTAAATGTTGTTTTAAGCCTGTTAAGATGCCAAAACCAGAATCTGGTTGTATCCTAAATATCCATCAAGGAAAGAAAACATTTTAGACCTTGATATTGTTTGCAATATTTTCTCCATGGACAACAATGGACAACACGAGGTAATTATCCTTGTCTGAGGTGCCGTTGAGATTCCGTAAATCTACAGACAAGTCGATCTCCCTCGATTTCTTCCTCATAGGTGCCAAATTTGACACCGACGTTGAGTTCTGTATATGATCCAATAATCCAATATTTTTATCAACTCCTTCTATATGAGAGGCTCAAGCGTTGGATGAAATTTCCTCAATTTCTGTTGAAATGGCTTGGCCCCTTGATTGGTATTACATGCTGGATGATTTGTGTGTCATATGCCTTGAGTTCATTGTACATCCAGGTGAAGACATCAGGGTGATGTTTGATTAAGAGGATGAAGGCTTTCCTCTCTTGTGGTGTACAAAAAGTATTGAGATTAACATATTTCGGAACCTTCTGAGTTCCTAAGTTGATCTGCTCATGTGATAGAGTGGAACTGTGGCTCTTGGAATTAACAGGTCCATGGGAGTGGTTATGCAGATCATACAAGTTCTCTAATGATACCACACCCTTAGGGATAAGGTTCCCTTTACTTGCATTGGTTTCATCCTGCAATGCCCTTTCATTCTCATCCTCATCAATTGTTGCGTCTTTGAATACATCATCATTCGCCATAAAATACAATATTTTTTGTTCGTCATCAAAAACATGTAAATTGGTGATATTATCTGGGACAAAAGTTTTATACAAACTTTCAATAGAAAAATTGCCCCTTAGGTGTGACATCCTAGCAGCAGCATTTTCCAAGGCATATGCAGGTACATTATGCATTCTTGGAACATAAATAATATTAAAATCTTGGAAATGTGAGATGAGATGCCATACCTCTTGTTGATAACTTTTAATATGTGGTGACACATAATGTATGGTGTTACATACCTATTGCACCAGGATTTTTGAATCACCTACCACTTTCAGATTAGTAACGTTGAGGTTAATGGCCTTCTATAAGCCCAAGATGAGTGCTTCGTACTCTGTAGTGTTATTTGTGCACTCGAATTCCAAGAGGCTAGGGATCAAATGTTTTCTCTGTAGCTAGTCTAATAAAACACAACCAACTTCAGACCCTCCTGTGTTTTTGAATCATTTAAATACATAGTCCAAACATTGTATGTACAAGGAATGTGAACTGCACTAGTATTACTACTACTACTACCACTACTAACTATACAAAGTTCATTATAGACAGTTGGACAAGGAAGGAGATCCAATTGTGCGTATGGTGGGAATGGGGATGGATTAGAGAGATAAAAACCCAGCTGAGTTTCCAAAAACTAATTTCCAAATAACATTTCTATGAAAACCATTGGCTCGTTATGTTCGTTCAAGGGAGTAACCATGTGTTTCATATATCTCTATGATTCTACCTAGATTTGATTATTATAGCCCTTAATTGGAAGCCATAAGTGTGACCAGTATGTGGAAAATTACCCTTGAAGCTTTCTAGACCAGTCTTTGTTCAGTAACACTCTGTATGCTTCTGGAGTGTCCATATCACTATGTTGATGCATTAGTGAACTCGCTCGTCAAATGATAAGCGATGATGACACTCCTGAGTTCACCAATTGCCTGTACATGAGTTATGTCCAGCTGAATAATCTGTGCATTTTTCCTTACCCATTTAGCATTGATTTTCATAGCAATAGAAAATGGCATGATATTCATTGATGCAGCTGAATCAACCAAGAAATTGTGTACATTGAAATTTAAGATTTCAAACATTAACAAGAACGATGGGCGAATTATGATTGCATCAATCATGAGTGAATTATGTTTAGATGCGAGAGTATCAAGAGTCTTATTAGATCCCTTGATTGAAGAAGAAGTATTACTTGGAAAGGTTTACACAAGTACCCGTATAAGGATGTCCCGCTGGCTCATGAACTTTGTGAGTTTGAACATAGAGATGTTTGCACAAACCTTCTTCATATCATCGAAAATGTTATACTCCACAATGAGAAGACTAACTGAGGGGTCTAGGGATGGAAATTGGTTCGTGATTTCTAGAGGGATGGTTTTGTCCTTACTGTTGTTGGAAACAATTTCATTGAAACTACCTTCCTGGACTCACTTTGAGTGTTCTGCGCCGAGTTAGTCGGTGGGCTGATTTTCCTTGATAGGTTTTCTTTGATTTTTTTTTTTTGGTAAATCAAAGGTAGTGTTCGACCCTTAGCTTCTTAAGTTTTATTGGTTGTTCTGCTTCTGGGTCGGACTATCACTCAGAGGTTTCTTATTAACATTACTCTTTTGGGATGTGAGAACATAGTTAAACATGTTCACTGCATGCCCAACACTTGGAACTTCATCAACTACAATAGCTTCTTCCTTCTCTTGATTAAGCTCAGTCTGCTCCTCAACCATGAATGAATCAACAAGTTGCATAATCATCCTTCTCATGATTTGGTTCAAATATGGACACATATTTTCTGAATGTTTCTCTTCATGAAACATGCAATATGAATCCATGCTTATTTTCTCAATATCCAAGAAAACATTTCGACTCTACGTAAATTTTGTTTGCTGGTTACTACTATTGCCAAAAGTTGTATTCTTTTTGAATAGATACTTGGGAGGCTTGTTTCTCACAGAATTCTTGCTTGTCCTTTGTTTGAGTTCTTCCATTTCAGTGGTTAGGGACTTGATGAGACGAGTTAGGTTTTTCAGATCATTTGGTTCTTTCTCTTTAGCCCTACTCACAAAGGCCTGAGACCTCTTACCCATGTCCTTGGAGTCTTTTGTTGGTTCATCATTAAGATGAATCCAATAGCACGCAAGTTCTCCTAAAAAATGATAACCTCTTCGTAATGTTTTGTTAGTATGTTGCACAGTTTGCTTGAAAAAGTGTGTAATATTTTTGGCAAGGCCGAGGTGTAGTAATCTATGGTGACGGAGTCATGAGGTTTTGTGTTTTTTGGAAATTTTCTCAAGATGCAATTGAACCTCTGGTTGAAATATTTCACTTTTTCCTTTTTCTCCATCTTAAGATTACCCATCTCTTTTAATAACATGGCAGTAGTCTTGTCATCGATGATTTTTTCAAGAAATATATTTTTGAACCCCCTCTTACTCTGGTTGGAGTTTGGGGGATGGTTGTGATACCATACAACTGCTCTACCATCCAAGGTACATGGGAAAAGCTAGCATGCAACATCATCGTGACACACCTCAAGGGTTTGTAGATTTAGGTGAAAGTTATCCAAATGGTCTTCAACTTTCACTATCTTATCATGTTCATATTTTGTTAACAACCTCTCTGAATTCTTTGGTATCTTATGTAAGACACCCGAAAGTGCAAGTGGGTCTTGAGTCATCCAATCGATAGTTTGGTCTACCATGTATTATTCTTCACTACCCTCCTCCTCTTTGTCAGTGTCTAATGGCTATTCTTCCTCTTCTTCTTCTTCCCTGCCTATCTCACTGAAAGTTGCACCAAGGAGTAAGATGTTCCCTCCATTACCTTCTTGACAAAGTGGAGGCTCTTCTTCATTTTCCATGGAGTCTGCTAATTCTTCAAAAATGGCAAGAACCACTTCTTCAATGGATGAGACGAATATCCCTATAGGGGCGACCTTTTTCTTCTTTAGAGAATATGGAAGAATGATGACTCCCATAATCAATCCAACAATTTTTGTATATTGACGGGTGATGGGGTGGATGGCTTGGATATGAGTATATGGAATTTCACATTCATGCCTGGGCTGAGAAGAGTCACCAACTTCAGAAGCATGAGTAGGGGAGGTGGAATGAGAGCTGTTGCCTTAACCAAATAATGGAATGATGGGGTCGGTAGATCTAACAACCATAAAACACTGGATGCCCTCCTTCTAACACCAAAAATGTTGACAGTACTGGATCCAACAACATTAAAGGGATCCCCTCGATATGAATTCCCAATCAGACCTCACACTGTTTGGTCTAGGAGTCCCATCTGGTATAAAGGCTCGGTTATTGAATCCTTAAAGATTTTCCTTGGCTCTAGCTGTCAACACAAGAGAGTGATGCAATGGTATATTAAAAAAGAAACGAGAGTGTTCCTGGTGAATGTGCAGTGCAACTATGTTGAGGTTCTTCTACTACAAATAGGGAGAGAAACATGAGCCTCTAAGTGAGAGGTAATAGTGCTACCAAGGAAGAGACACATATGTACCAAAAGGACCCATCTAACATCAAGCAGAATAGTCCATAGCGGATGCGACGATCGTTACAACTAAAAAACAAGGAAATATTTGTCTAGTATCCCGCAAAATAGTCCACAAGGATGGGACAACGATAATAACCATTACCGCACATTCTCAATAAGATAAGCACTAAAATAACTGAAATAGTTCAACTATTTTAGCACATGTGAAAGAAAACATGAAATACAAACGTCCACAAAATAATCTTACAAACATTCATAGTCCATGCATGAAGAATGTGTTGGCCTTAAATGACTTCTGTTTATTAACAAAAAGTTCCATGACACATGTTTACAATGTACATCACTAGCCACAGTAGTCAGACATTAGAGCCACTCCTTACTCCTCAAATAACTAGTTGATCTCTATGATGCCTTGTGGGAGGAGCCAAGGAGAAAAGTCCTTTGCTCATATAATGAGGGGGTATATATAAACAAGGGTTGATGCTTCCCCCTTGTGAATATTTGACTACGCTCATGATTTTTCAACTTCCTATGAATTTCCAACTTACATGACTCCTCATATTCATGTGTGTCCCTTGGACTTCCACTTTACAATACATTTGAATACAATACACATGGTCCACAATAGTGATGTGGCATATGAAAACTCATGACATGACTTGAAATGACACTATTGACATGGATTGGATTGATGATGTGGACATGTTAAGTCTCTCTTGTTGTTGAGTGCTAGATGTCTTCTTAGATATGCTTTCTCTTCTCCTCTGCATAAAATGGTGATGCGAGGTCTTCAATGATCTTAAGTCTTGGATGGTAGTGGCAGATTTGTGTCCCTTTAATTGCTCTTAATAGATCCACTTGTGAATTCACCTACAAGAGAGTCTTTACACATGCTTCCTTGTTGCTTCTCCTTCTTCATCATCTAGACATGACTTGACAGTGCACCTGTTCTTGCAATTAACTCATGATGGTATGAAATCAATCCGAAAACTTGCTAGTCTAAGATGATGCATTATAATCGATGAACTGAGCCAGGGTCAAGTCATAGAATTTGAGATAGGGCCCAATGACTACGCATTGTGTAGTTCAAGGAGACGGGGAGAGATTCTGATCATTGACACTGCACAAAGCGGAACTCAGTTTAGGATGAGGGATCTTTGTGCACAACCCTCACTTAGAAGAAAAATTGTGCAGTTCAAGTAAGGGAATGGAGATTGTGGGATGGATCCCTGGGAGGATATATTTTACATTTTAAATAGGCAAGGGGGACTGGGAAGCTGGGAGGCTTGGAGATAAAAACTACATAGTTTCTGGAGGCAATGAGCTCTGGCTAGGGGGAGGACACTAGAGGAAGTCTCTGTGCAGATTTGAAGGCCAAAGGAGGCTAGGATTTCCATGCATTTCACAATCCCAGAAGGTAATTAAAAGGCTTGAGGGTTGAATATGCGAAGTGTGTAGTTCAAGACAAACTGGGAGGAACAAAATACACAATTATGGAGGTTAAGGGAGGTTGTTGGACTTAGGAATTATGCAAAACAACAACACAAAAGGCAAAGACTGCACACTGCACATGTCCAACTAGAAAGGTCACATCCAAGAGAGTTGATACTGCACAATGTGAAGCTCAGTTGAGGCCTGGTGAAGCTAAGTTCCCCAGTCGGGAAGATTTTCTGAAAATGGCTAAGTGCTGGAAGACAGATGGACTCATGATGAACTTTAGCTGTGATCACACACTTAGCATACTTTAGTGACATGAGTATGTAGATAATCAGAACATATAAACAAATCATTCCCCTATGTGTGACTTCCTCATGACAAGATGCGACAAGTGAGACACTTAAGATAGAATTTAGGACGGCCGTGATGACACTTGTGCGACATCACTCAAGACTTTGTGTATGAATGTGATAGATGTTCACAAACATCATACAACAGTCAAACATTTCCAAAGACGATAGTTAATTCATCATGCAAAAGGGGCCAAAAAGCTTCAACAAAGCCCCTGAAATGAGCTTAAGTGTTTGCAACAATCAAGGAAATGACCAAGGAAGGCTCGAAAATTTGAGTGCAAGCCAAAATTTTGGAGGATTTTGCAACATCCACAACATATACATAACTTTATTTATAAATATTAATAAAGCACCTCAATTATTTTATATATCCAGTGTCAAATTTTCATGTTTTAGTTCCCAATGGAGAGATTAACGATTATGTGGGAAAATTTCACAACATTAAACTAAATATGGGAGAATATAATTTGGAGAGACCAGTGTATGCCATTCCAATTGGAGGTGTAGATGTTATATGGATTCAATGGTTGAGAACATTGGGTACAATTTTTACATACTATAATGAATTATTCATGAGATTTGAATTGGGAATGTGGACCTTCTCAAGTCATCATCTCTCATAGAATGGAAAATATCTTTTAAAAATTTAGAAAGGGAGTTGTGGTTATATTGTATTCTATGGAAGCTAAGAAAAAAAAATGAAAGAATGAATTAAAAACACCTTGGAAAAGAATTTTAGGGTCTTCCAAGAAATTCCTAAAGGTATACCTTCATCTAGAGGTCATGAACAAAAAATTGAATTAATATCTGGAAGTAATACTCCTAATAAAAGGCCTTATAGATATCCTCACTAGCGAAAATGGGAGATTGAGAAATGGTACAAGACATTATAGATTTGTGTATTATTCAACATATTAGGAGTTCATTTTCAACTCCAATAGTGATAATGAGAAAAAGATAATTCTCTGAGGTTATGTACTAATTATAAAGATCTAAACAAAATAATCATTAAGGATAAATCCCCTACCCCAAGCTATTAGATGAAATTTGTGGAGTGACTTATTCTACAAAGATTGATCTTAAATTAGGATACCACTAGACCAAATTAAGAAAATAAGGCATTCCAAGATAACTTTTAGAACACATGAAGGGAACTATAAATTCTTGGTCATGCATTTTGGGTTGACTAATTCTCATTCTACCTTTCAAAGCATTATGAACACAATTTTTTGACCCTGTCATAGAAAAATTGTGTTATCTTTCTTTAATGATATTCTTCCTGTAGCAAATCATGAGAAGATCACATTAAACATGTAGATAAAGTTCCAAAAATTATTGAGCAATTATATGTAAAAAATCCAAATGTGCTTCTAGGAAACAAAACGTAGAGTATTTGTGTCATATTGTTTCAAATGAAGGAGTTAACATCAACCCTCAAAAGATCCAAGCTATTAAAAAATGGCCTATTCATAATAACATAAGAGCCTTTGAGGATTTTTGGGACTTACAAGATATTATTTTAAATTCTTTAAGACTTATGCATGCATTATAGGCCCACTTTCATCTCTATTAAAAGATGTCATTTTATCTACACCAACATTGGGAATACATGATTTTAGGAAAAACATTCATAGTAGAATGTGATGCATCAAGATAAGGAATTGGAGGATTGACACAAGATGGGAGACCAATAGTTTTTGAAAGAAAACAATTCAAGGAGAAATATTTGGTGAAATCAACATATGAAAAAGGTAAGGAAGCAATTATTTTACATGAAATAAAAAAATGCCAATAGTGTCTCATTGGGAGACACCTTAAAGTTATTCCATAGACCATAGAAGCCTAAAGTATTTTTTGAAGTATGTCATTAGAAAAGAAACAAAAATGGGTACAAAAAATGAAATGGTTTGATTTTGAAATAATATATAAGAAGGGGAAGGAGTACAATGTGGTATTCGATGTCATTTTCTAGAATAGAAGCCTCAAGTTTATGTTTTATTATATATTCTATTCCAATATGGTGGAAGAAGCTCACCATGACTAGAAAAATTACACTAATACTAAACAAAAAATATAATGCATAAAGGAAGGAATGAAATCTAGGAACATTGGGAATGGAAAGAAGATATACTTTGCTACAAGGGTAGAATATTTTTATACCCCCAATTAAAGTTGAAGCAAGAAATATTAAGACAGTTCAGTGACTTTGTGATGGGAGGACATGCAAGGTTCCTTAAAACATATCAAAGGATCAATTTTTATTATTATTATTTTGGAACAAATGAATAAAGATATTCAAAATTTTGTAAGTGAATGCTAGGTTTTCTAAAGAAATAAAGAAGAGACAATAAAACTTCTAGGGTTACTTCAACCATTACACATACCTAATCAAAGATGACAAGACATATCAATGGAAGGTAAAGGTTCCACTTTCATAGCTCTTGATAAAGTCACAAAATATGCACATTTTTGCAAAATCCAAAGTACATATACAACAAGGCAAGCGGAAAATGTGTTCATGAAGGAAATTCATAAACTTCGTGGTCTTCCTAAGGTAAAAGTGACAGAGATCCAAAATTCATAAGAAATTTTTGAAAAGAACTATGGAAAATGAGTGGAACAACACTAGCGATGAGTTTGGCATATCATACACAAATTGATGGTCAAACAAAATTAGTTAACAAATGTTTAAAGGGTTATCTATGATGTTATTCTTCTAATAAAAAATCTCAATGGGTGAAGTGGCTTTCTTTAGAAAAATGGCGGTACAATACTAGCTATCATACATCATTAAAATGACCCCATTTGAGCTTCTTTATGGATAGCCAACTGCTATATCATATGTTTTGCAAGATAAGTCTAAATTACTAGAAATAGAGTCACATATGGAGAAAACTAAAGAAATTTTGATATCTTTTAAGGAAAACCTTCAAATGGGACAAAACATGATGAAGCAACAAGCAAATCAACATTGAAGTGAAAGAAAATTTTAGGAGGACGATGGGCTATTCCTAAGACTACAATGTATAAGGAATCTACTCTCAAGCAAAAGAAGAATAAAAATTAGCTCCAAAATTTTGATGAACCCTACAATATTATTCGCAGGTTCGGACAAGTAGTGTGTGACTTATATTTACCTTCAGGCTCACATTCATAGGATTTTTGGGGTAGTGTATGATTTAGACATACCTTCTTCTCACATTCATAAGGTTTTCATGTATCTTTCCTAAAAAAGGATGTGAAATAAACTATGTTAGTGCAAACAAAACTTCTAGAATTAAATGAAAAAAGGAAGTTAATTCTTAAACCCAAAAAAATTATGGATTGATTTTTGTTATCTCTGCAGAAGAGAACTATTATGGAGTACATAATCAAGTGAAATAATATGTCTCTAGAAGAAGATACATGGGAAAATTAGCATTTCATGGAGAAACACATCAAATGCAAGGCTTGAGGGAAAATATTGTTTGAGGGAGGGGGGGCTATGTTAATGCCCTTGGGCCCCTATATTAAGGCTCTAATAAACATCAATTGTTTATATTATTTAAAGGAAGATGCCTATAATTGTAATTGTAATTCTAACTGTACCCTTTTTGTCACACACATATAATAGACACACACACACACACCATCGAAAGCTAGTCTTAGGATCATCTTATATTGTCTCATACATTATATTCCTTGTAAAAGGAGTTTTTTTCTAATATATCTATATATATATATATATATATATATATATATATATATTATATATATATATATATATATACATATATATATATAATATATATATATAATACATATATATATATAGTGGTCACCCTCCTATTCCAATTGGACCCCCAACACTGTTTCTTTCAGTTTCCTTAATTGTAGTACAATTTACTATTTTTGCAGTATTTTAGGACATGAACTTCCAAAGCCATTTTGAAGCGCTAAAAGACGTTTTTGTTTTTGGAAAATGAGCAAACCCAAATTTAATAGTAGGGATTCATAGTCAAAAGTTATATTCCACGAATAAATCTTTCTAACAAGATATCGTACACATCAATCAAAGATTGTATGCTAAATTTACGGCCCCAGAATTTGGTGTACAAACGAACCCTCACAGGGCCCACAAACGTTTACCACTTAATCTCCTAGGGTTAGGTTTTTGGTTTTTTAGGGTTTTCCCTTGTTTCTCAATAATAAAAAGGCCTTCGAGCCACATTGTAACATAGTTCAAAGACATATAGCCGTCACATCTCTTCTCAAATATAAGCTACCATCACCTAAGCTAGTTTACTTCCATTATGCATGTAAGCAATTCTCAATATTTTGTTATTGTTGCATTGAAGTTCAGTTTTCGTTGTAGCTATGCGTTTCTATTTTAGTTTGTATTTAATTTCGTTCTTGCATAACTCTAGATCATTTTCCCCTCAAAGTGCACTTTGATTATGGTTTCTTATTGTTAATCAGACATGGTGAGGGAAAACAAATAGTAAAGATAAAGCATGCGATACATTTTTTATTCACAAATGATGTATATTTATGGTACATTATGTGACCGTTGGGATTCACATCCCAAGGTCCCTTGGACTGCTTTGTCCATTCGGCTTCCACTCTAACCCTTTAGGATTAGGTGTCCAACATTCCCCCCCTTAATCCGAAGGGTTATGTATGAGTCCAAGAAAAGCGCTGTAATACAAAATGTGCAATAATGCATGGCAGCACTAGGCTGAATGTGCTCTATGAAATGTTGGTAAAAAAGGGTGGTGGTTTAAGGATAGCCACCAACACTGGAACGCTTAATGCAGTTCCCGGAACTCTTCCAAACTTCGCAAGAAGCTGTAAGTCTTCTTCTAGAGGAAGTGATCCTATTGTTTTAAAGAGGGAAACCTTCAACCATAAAAGGGAGGCCTCACCCCACATAAAAGGTAAAACTTCAACCTGAAAAGGGAAGTCTCAACCTGTGATGGTTAAGGATGACCAACAACTCTGGAATGCTTATGCAATTCCTGGAACTCTTCCAAAACTGGCAAGAAGCTGTAAGTCTTCTACTAGAGGAAGTGTTCTCAATTTTGTCTCCGGAACTCTTCCAAAACTGGCATGAAGTTGAAGTCTTCTGCTAGAGGAAGTGTCCCAGATTGCCGTCTGAAGGCATGTTCAAGCATCTTTGTCTCTGGCTACAACTCTGAAACTGGTGTAGCAGGTTGTGGCTCAGGCTTGCTTGATGTGACTCTGAAGCTTGTATATGACCATCATTTCCCCCCTTGTCAGATACAAGGTGAGATGATGGAGAAAACTCAACTGCAAGACTGTTAAATACTCTGGAACAAGTTTTGACATGTGTTTGGAATATCTTCTTGGCTGTTGATGCCCATTGCCAAGAAGCGATCCATCCAAGATGAATCTTTGTTATTGCAGGATGTTTGTTTATGAAGCATATGTGTGAAGAATGACTGGTTTTATGACAGTGCTTACATGGATGAAGATCATAACAGTGATCTTTCAAATGGCCAACTCAATCACAGTGTTGGAATTTCACGATCTATTGTTGTTGTTGCTGTGGAAGAGGAGCAGAGTCTGGAACATCTGGAGGTGAACTGTCATGAGGAGCAGATGAACTGTCATGAATGAATCCAGCACTCTGAAACTGAATGGGCTTGGCATAGTCTGGAATATGAAAGGACAAGTCCTTGTCATATCCAAGACCGGTTCTGTGCTTGTTGTGGACAAGCTGTTCCCAAGGTCTGATGATGGGCTTGGGAAGTGCAGACTGAGTTTCTGCATCTGCATGTACAATTGTTGCATTATTAACTTGCTGTTTATGGGAGTCTGTTTCAATCTTCTGAACAGAAACAGGTTTAGAAAGATGACTCCATTGCTGTAGTTCTTCTTGCTGAAGCTTTGTCTCAAGCTGAAAAAATTCAATATTCTCATGTGCAGTTTGCAGAGAGGTTTGGATGTCAAAGAGAGTTTCTTTGTTAACTTTGACCATCTCATCAACAGTGGAATGAATTAGGATATTCAATAACTTTAATGCATCTTCAAGTCTCGCCATTTTCTTCAATGTCACTTAAAAACACAACTGAGGCAACAACAACAGAAAAATAATATTGTACTCTTCCTACAAGATATTATAAGGGCTTGTCAAGTGGCAACAATGTCGGTAAATCAACAGTCCACATTTTGTTTCAAGAATGAGCAGGAGCATAACATCACTCTTAAGCTGGGATATGCCAATGCAAAAAATATATAAATGTGAAGATGAGTGCTATCCTCAACTTCAAACTTCAGAGCATCTGACTGCTATGGAAATCATGCAAAATCTCTACAAGAAGCTGCTCCAAAATCTCTACAAGAAACTGCTCCAAGAATGACTTCCAAAAATGTCTTCAAAATTGCTTCAAATTCACTTCATAATGCTGATTAGAATACAAGTTTTTTTTTTTTGATATACCCAATGCGTATACGCAGCAGCACCGTTTAAACGGACTGTTCTTTATAGCTATATATTCATGCGAACCATTTCATGTTAGTCTGATATAGATTGATATTGGGTTTCCCGCAAAGTGTCATGATAAGGACTTGCTCTCAAAATTATCCTTTCATAATTTCCTTCTTCATGTCTGATTTTCTTCAAAAAGAAAATTTAAGAATTAGCTGCTGCATTTGACTTATATATCTAACACCATATATAAAAAGCGTGATGACAATTTGCTATAGCATTTAGAACATCCAGCCCCATATATATTTTCTTACAAAAAGGTCATAATAATACGGCATTTGGCGCTGCATTTGATGTATAAATTTAATACCATGTATGTTATACGTTACACAGTATATGATAGCACCACTCTCTTCAAACTTCTGAAATGATGAGGCAAGCAAAAACTAACGTAATATAAATGCCGCACAAGAATTGTGCAACTTCAATCCACTCAAGCATCTGGATAGCTCCCATCTTCAAGAAATGTCGCAAATCAGATTACTATTTCCGCACCAATGCTATTGTATGTGGTGCCTATTTCTCTAGGGTTGAAATTGCCGGCCAGTTCTGGCAAACTGCCCCTGATTTCTGAAAGATTTGACAATTTCGAATTGTTGGAATCTGTGTTCTCATTTGAACTATGTCTATCAAGAAAAGATATCACTGCATAGACAGCGACTAAATTCACTTTCTCAGTAGAGACTTCTGTTGTTCATCGTCATTTCTATAATTCTATTGCTGCTTAAACAAACTTTTGTCCAGTCTTGAGAATGTTAGCAGGCCAGAAATTGCTCCAACATGCACCAAAGGATCCAAACTTTTAGAAAAAAATGCTATAGCATGACTACTCGAACCACATAAACTTGTAGTCTTGTACCTCAGACATCAGCAACTGAACACAAATACACACTTCAACAAATGATCTCCCGCATTACCTGAACACAAATACACACTTCAACAGATGATCTCCCGCATTACTTGAACCCACCTCGTGGAAATCGAATGCTATGGACAGCGATTTATGAAAAGCAAAAGAAAATTTTTGTCCAAGTTATCGGTTTCGATCTACGGTGGTCTGATAAGAAAAAATAGACAGAGGGCAAGAGGACAGATGGAAGATGATGATGCTGCGTGCCACTTCAATTGCATTCAAAGTGTTTCGTAATGCATTTGCCTTTCTCCTTCGTAATTCGAAATTTCACGGGTTGCTTTCATGTATCAGTAGAAAAAGGAACCCAAAAAGGAATCCATGTTACAAGGACTTTGAGGATCCTCTCCAAAAAAACATAATCCTTCAGACCTAGCTTGATAGCAAATTTCAAAAGTTCAGCAGGAACCAAAAAGCATACAAGCAACGTAATTACGCCTTCTCTTCCGATTAAATCTGATAGGTAACAAAATGTGCTTCTAAACACCAAAAAAAACCGATCCAAAGCCTCCTTTATTTCGCGAAGGCTCAAGAAATGATGCACAAACCAGAAAAAGACTTCATCCGACCTGTCCTGCAACGGAGTCGGCAGATCTCTGCTCGAGATTGGCGGAAGGCCCGGTACCTTTACTGGAAAATCGGCTCTCTTCCTCAAGACTACCTCGGATTATATCCCCAAGACTACCTCCTCATTGTCAAGCTTTGAGTTAGAACAACCCATCCTCGCTAAACTAGCAGACCCTCCAGCCAAAACACAAAAATGCCAGACGCTCTCTATCCAATTTCAGAGCAAATTCAAAAGCTTCAGCTTATAATGGTATTACCTAGCAAGAAAGCCGTTGGAAATCATGAACTTTTTCTCGTTGATACTTAGACGAAGAGCGTTCACCATCATGATATTACAGGTCCTTCATTTGTTCATCGTTCGCCATCATGATATTACAGGTCCTTCATCTGTTCATCCAGGAAGAAATTAAGAGTGAAAAAGACATGTAGCTTCCGAAAAGGCTTCTGGTTTAAGCTTGGGAGCGATTTCTCACGGTAACGTCCACCGAAAACTTCACCATGAATTAGAAAATTATGGGAGCAGTGAGCTCTGGAATTCGCTAACAGGAAGACAAAGGCATGGCTGCTCCGTGATCTTGATATCCAGTACCGGGAAGGGATGGAATCCGACTGGGTAGACTCCAAATTTCATGGAAAATACAGTTCAACTTTCGACAAACTTATGATGGCTGCAGACCATTTATCCCAAGGAAATCAACGCCTTCTTTGGAATTGAGTGCGATCTTCCAGAAGAGTTATTGCTGAAGCACAGAAAGGATTATGATTGGGCTTACAAGAACGTTGAAATTCTTTGAAGCGGAGGCGGAAGAGAGCTCAAGAAACTGCAGCACTTGATACCATGTCAGGCATCAGCGTTGAAACAGGAACTGACAGCGCAGGAGCGTTTTGTATGCAGAGATGCGTCGGATGCATTCAGGCAGAGTCATGCAGCGCTAGAAGGACAGAGGCGTTATGTCAGGACAGAGGATAATGGGCAGCATTTTTTTTTTGAACGTTCATGGCAGTGAGGCAGAGAAACGTTCAAATAAATATTGCATAAATAAACTGCAAAAAATAGGCCATAAACAAATGGCTCAAATTAATTATGCAGGGCAGGAATACGCCTGCTCTGATACCATGTTAAACAGACATGGTGAGGGAAAACAAATAGTAAAGATAAAGCATGCGATACATTTTTTATTCACAAATGATGTATATTTATGGTACATTATGTGACTGTTGGGATTCACATCCCAAGGTCCCTTGGACTGCTTTGTCCATTCGGCTTCCACGCTAACCCTTTAGGATTAGGTGTCCAACACTTATAATTTTTTAGGTGCATGGTTGATAACGTGGAGTGTAGTCAACCTGGTTTGTTTGGTGTCCATCATGGACCAAATAATACCAAGGAACCCATTTTCCTATCAAAATCAATATTTTTTGGCAATCCTAAATGAACTGAAATATGCTTGAAGAGCTTAATAATGATTTCCATTGTGACACTCTTATTAGTCCCTACCTCATTAGGTACTCTAACATTCCCCTCGTGGTTAAAGTGCATTGACTCTGCATAATTTGTTGTTGTTGTTGTTTTTTTTTTTTTTTTTACTTTTAACTAAATTGTCATGAAAATGCTCAATATTTCTATTTTCTGTAAATTGAAAAATAATTTTGCAATTTTATGGAAATTTTATTTCTAATTTTTTATTGGATCAACGAACTTTGATGGGACATAATTCCCCTGGTGGAGAGAAATTTATTTTTGGTATTTATCAGTCACTGATAATTCATTTAAAACAAAAAACAAAAAAAAAAACAAAAAAAAACTAATTTTCTTAGTGGCTAGCCCATCAGTGAGTGCTTTGACTTTGACATTGTTATGCCTGAACCTCCTATTCTTGACATTTCTATGCTCTTCCCAATCTTGTAGGTCCCTTAGGTGGGCGGGCGGTGGGGAAAGCTCCGCACATTGTTCAAAAGCAAAGCTTTGCACATTGGCTTCTCGCACATTACAATTCTCTGCATAAACTAGTTTCAAACAACTTTTTCATCCCTGCACAATACCATTCTCGCAACTCCCGAGTTTGTGTGAAGACATATTAACAATTAAAAGTCTCCAAAAAATTATTAACTTGGAACACAAAGTTTTTTCTTGCACATTACAATTGAAAACTATATATTCAAATTATTAAAAACGTAATTGTAACTCAATTTAGCTTTAAACTATATATTCAAATTGTTAAAAATTTATTATTTGATTGCACAATGAGTGAATGGTTGTCCTAGAGTGTAGAGAAAACACATTTCTCTGCGCACACAACTTCTTTGCATTACTATTGCAAACTATATCGTATCCTTTATTATGCCTAAGCTTCATGTGAGAAATCGTTCCTTTATGATGTTTTTAATTTCGAAAACATGAATACAACTTTACATTCAAATTATTAAAAACATATATTTTTTTTTTTAAATTTTTTTTTTTTTAATTTCGAAAACATAAATAAAAATATATATTCAAATTAATAAAACATAATTGTAACTCAATCCAAGTTTAAACTATATATTTAAATTATTAAAAACTTAATTGCACAACATGAGTGAATGGTTGTGTGAGAGTGTGGAGAAAACACATTTCTTCACATAATAAAATTCTCTGCACAAACGCATTTCTTCACACCATCAACTTCTTTACACTACTACTGCAAATGATACCTTATCTCTTATTGATATATTATCTATTATTATTCCTATTCTTGACATGGGAAATTGTTTCTTTATAATATTCTTTAATTTTGAAAACATAAATAAAACTATATATTCATATTATTAAAAACGTAATTGTTTATAAATTTCTTGTAACTCAATCCAACTTTAAACTATATATTCAAATTATTAAAAATTTAATTTCATAATGAGTGAATGGTTGTGCGAGAGTGAGGAGAAAACACATTTCTCCACACAATCAACTTCTTTGCACTACTACTGCAAACAATATCTCTAAGACTATCACAATTTCCAAAAGCATACCCTTGAAAATTTCGTATAACATTTCATGTCAATTAAACTATTGTTGAAACTTGTGCAGAAAGCTTTGACTCTCTAGAGAGATGCTTATGCTTCACATGTTTGACTTTTTAAATGGGTTATTTCAATTTCAACTATTTTAGCAGTGTCTCCACACAATGAAAACACCTCCACACAAAGCATTAATGATAGAAATATATATGAAATCATAAAGAATAGATAATAACTATTAATTATTTAGTTGTCTAGAGTTAATTATGAGACTAGAAATGATAGTGTTCATGGGGTCTTAGATAGACAGTGATCAGGTGCTTTGTTAAGACATTCCTTGATGTGAATTTATTTGTTTAATTCCCCGCCCCATTCTCAGTGATATATTGGACATGATGAAGATGTAGTCCCATCATGTTTACCCCAAAAACTATAAATTATAACAACACAACAGTGACAGCAAAATGAACTATAACTATTAATAACTATAATAATTAAACAACAACAATAACTTCTTGAAACTATTACATTTTTATAACATTGTAGCTATTACAAGGAAACCTACTAACCTATAATACTATAGTGATTAATTATTTTCATTAATAGTTAATAATTAATGAGTTAAACTCCACACTACAATAACTATTACATTTAACTATTATTAACTTGATTGTTAATAGACTATTGTGCATTTGATTATAGTTATTAATTATATATCATAATGTTTTCTTTTATTAATTATATTACATGGAAACTATTATAATAGTAAAAATATTAACTTTTCTTATTAATAATTAATAATTAATTAGTTAAACTCTGCATTGCAATAACTATTATTAATCTGTTTATTAATAGAATATCGTGCATTTAATTAAAGCTATTAATTCTCTCACATTAATTCTTTCTATTTTTTATAATTATTTTACATGGACAACTTTTTCGCACAAAGAAAGCACAAATATTACTATTAAACAAAAATGTTCTCACTTTTGCACAAGAAAAACACAAATATTACTACTATTCATATAAACCATAAGTTGGATTGTGCGAATCTATTTAATTTATTTTATTATTGGAAAATGAATACGTCATTAATGTGAAAACATTGCACTTGATAAATGTGAGTCTTATAGCCCATGGCCCCACACATTTCAATAACACAGCTCTGCACAAAAAGCTATAATATTGTTTTTAATGAGTTGAATTCCACACTCTAATAGGTATTACATTTGATATTATTAACTATGCTATTAATAGACCATTGTGCATTTAATTATAGCTATTAATTCTTTCGCATTAATGTTTTTTGGTTTTGATAATTATTTTACATGGATAACTTTTCTGCACAACAAAAACACAGAAATATTACTACTCGACAAAAATGTTCACATTTTCATTAATAGTTAATAACTAATGAATTAAACTTCTCATTGCAATAGCTATTAAATTTAATTATTATTAACCTTACTATTAATAAACTATTATGCATTTATTATAGCTATTAATTCTCCCGCATTAATGTTTTTTCTTTTGGTAAAGTTGCGAAAAAGTACCTCATGTGCAGAGCTTTCTCGAAAGCTTTGCACAAGCAATGCTCCACACACTGCTAACTTTATGCCCCTTTCCGATGCCAACACACACTCTTCAATCATTTGATTTTTTAAATTGGTTATTTTGATTTCAACTATTTTAGCAATGCCTCTGTGCAATGAAAATGAAAGCAAAAATCTCTCCATAAAGAATTAATGATAAATTTATAAGAGAAAGTATAAAGAATAACTAATAAATATTAATTAATTAGTTGTCTTGAGTTAATTATGAAGCTATAAATGATAGAAGTGTTAGAGTCAGTATTTGCATACTGCCATCAGTTATCAAAACTCCTCTTTTATATCATATTAGTGTCCCACTTGTAATTTTTATCATTCCACCTAGGTCATCATGTAAAAATTTACTCACTCATGGTAGCCCAAAATAAAAAATCACACTCCTCTCTCAAAAAGTTTGTATTTGCTGGCCCACCTTCATGTGTTTTGTTGAGCATCCATTGACTATAAAGGCTCATTTCATCATGTTTTATGTCAGTCAAGTCCACCTAAAGTCCAGTCATTCAAGGTTCCATTAGGTCACCTAGGTTTCATTTTCCCAAGGTCCAATAAAGCACCATCTCGCTGCATAAGACCAACAAAGTATGAGAGTAAAACAAATAATATCCCTTTTTGGGTCAAATAAGGGTTTACAAGTATGTAACCATGCTTGTTAAAGTTCCAAATTTGATTTTAAGCAAGAATTTCATTCTAGTTTGTAACTTTATTTCAAAAGAGAAATGTAATATTTTTTATTTTATTTATGTAGTTTTATGTTATCATATTTAATAATTCACCATTTTAGCTGTTTACTCAATTCCATTGCCAAAAGCTCAGCATCATCCACCTGTCAAAGGAAAAAAGTCGAAGTCAAAGAGCATTAGTGTGAAAAATTTGAAAAGTGACATGAAACATTAGAAAATGGGTTTTCAAAGCATAAATTAAACCCATTCAAATATAAAAGCCCTCAAGGACATCAATTCAACATTCATTTGTACCCCTACGCTCTCAAAGCATCCTCAACAAAAGGGAATTTTCGAGAAACTGGGCAAAACAGGGGAAGAGGGCACATTTTGAAATTAGACGGTGCATTCTGAATTGGTGTTGCGTGTTTGCCTCAAAACGCTGTATGTTTTCTAAGGGCACTGTGCGCCTGTTAAGAGAGAGTGTGTTTGACTAGAGTGTTGCGTGTTTTCCCAAAAATGTCCAGAGATCATCCAAAGAGAACTACATCATCTCCAGGCTTCAAAATGTGCCACCATCATGCTCCAACAAACAATTAGGTTGAAATCATATCACTCCTCTCTTCCACAATTGAATTATATGGTGGTTCATTGTGTTTTGGTATCCTACTAAATTCAAAACCCTAGTAACATAATCCCATTCCTAAATTTCATTTTCTAACATCCCACTGCCATTCCTACATTTCAAAACTACCCCCTGTTACCTCCCTCATATCACACATCCTCATTTTTCATCTCCTCAATTTCCTTACACCATTCCATACTCTCTACACCTACATTCCATTTCATCATTTCCTTAGGGTTTGACTCCAATAACTCATGGCAGAAGAAGAGAAAAGAAGTCATAGTGAGGAAGATAGACAAGAGAGGAGGCTATCTAAGAGAGTAGGAAGAATCATTAGACATGACCCAACCAATACGAGAGAACTCATTGCATCTCCCATCACTGTGATAGGCTTTAAGCATGTGGGTTGTTTTGAGTTTTGTGAGAAAGTACAAAGGATCCAACATCATCCTGTGTTGACCAGATTATTCATCACCAACCTCCATGACAACCAAGTGACCCTTGCTGGTTCTATCATATCAGCTGCCTCTGGGATCCAAAATGTTAGGTAAAAATAGTTTAAACAAGGAGAATTGGATCATTTCTATTGTGAGCCATATCTTAAAACAAGGTATAAGAATGAGAGAAAGAGGAGTTTTCCTTTCTCTTACCTCCTAGACAGATATGTTCCCATGATGAAAATCATCATGAAGTACTTCACTTGTGAGGGTAGGTTTTCTAGGCTTTATTCCTATCATATATGGCTACTCATGCATTTCACAAGAGTCAAAATGCTCAACATGCCCTACTATATTTACTGAAACATTGACAAGGTTTCATTCATTGCCCAAAAGAACGATTATGATCATAAAATGTAAAATATCTTTCACCACTCCCTCATCAAGATGATAGTCCTCCATTACCTTGGTCAACTTAACATTGCATGGGACACCTTTATATCCAATGAGATTTTCACTATCCCACCTATTCAGCATGGCCAAGAAGCACCTTCATCATCTCATCCACCCACCTCCATTCCTCCACCTCAACCTATACATCATTCATCTTCATCTAATGAGTCAACCACACCATCACCTCCATCATCACCATTTCATGAGCCTACTCATTCACCTGGTAGAGATGAAGGTAGTGAGCAAGAACACATTGAACATGGTGAGAGCAGCAAGCCTAAAAGGGTTGGTTTAGGTAACTTGACACATACCTATCAGAGAGGGCATAGGCAAGTGTTTTCCCCATATATTATGGGAGGGGCCTTGCCTTCTTCATCAACAAAGCAAGCATAGAAGGGTAAGGAAAAGGTGATAGAGGCAGAGATCCAGCAGTAGGAGGAGGACCTCCATGAGACAAAGCAGGATTTTCACTTAGTTGACTTAAGCGAAAATGATGACAGTGAGAACACAACCATTTTCATCAAGAAGAAGAATGCACTCATAGGAGAGCTTCAGGTCAACTTTCAAAAAGCCAAATACATTATTTCATACTATGAACAGGAGAACATGCAGTTTGAGGTCAAGCATGAGCTCATTGAGATTCAGCTCATCAAAGAAAAGAGAGAGGCTGAAAAGGTTAAGACCTTACTCGATGAGGCATATGGAGAATACAGTGACCAACTGGAGGAATAGGTGCCAAGAAAAATGCCAAGGAACAGAGGCCTAAAGAGAGCTTTGGAGCTAGAAAAGCAAAGGGAGGCAAAACTAACTATTGAGCTCACCCTAAATGAGAAATTTTCCAAAATTGTAAATGAGAACCGGGAACATTGGCTTGAGAGGGTAAATGGTCATATTGAGAAACCCCTAGTCAAGGCCAAAATGGACAATGATATTTAGTGAAGGATGGCAAAGTATTATGCCATGAGAAACAAAATTGCAAGAGCCAAGCTCAAAAGAGCCCATGTAAAGATTGAAGCCTTGACCAAGCAAGAGGAGAAAAGATGGCTAGAAATTCTTGCCCAGGCATCACTCCATGCCTCAAACACATGATCAACCATCATCCCACCAATTTTGAGAAGTTTTGAGAAAAAATTTGCAAATTGTGAATTACTGTGTTTTTAAAGGCATTTTTAGCATAGTGAAAAGGGTCAAACGCGCAACACCCTCTTTTTTGGGGCCTCTAATGAGAAAAATGTCAACATCTTTGGATTCAGAGTGATGAGGACATGCACCCTGTGCATTTTCTAAGCATTTGGAGACAAACAGGTCAGTCAAAAAGGTCAAAAACCACCAAAAAACCACCTTTCTGCCTCATTTCTGGCTTGGGCGCTGCGTGTTTACCAGTCTTGGGATATTGAGTTTTTGACAAGGGAAATGAACTGCAAATTGAAAAATAAAGACTTTCCTAGAAAGTAGACTTGAAGGGCTTTCTAACAAGCCATCTTGGAGAAAATTTGGACACCGGGAAGGCACCCAAAAGTAACCCTGAACTTGGAGGGCACATTTGAAATAGAAAGGGCGCGTTTGATAGTCTTCTCCAATTTTCTGAGTTTCTCTCCTGTTTTGATTTTCACCTTGGAAAATGATGATTTT